>MINK01171843.1:0-87807 GCA_001735545.1 Phormia regina
AGAAAGACTAAAATACTCACGAAAAAAATTTACATGGGAATACAAAAACAATTTGACAGTAACGCGTGGTGTATCAATGAAAAAATTGTAAAACAGCTGTTCTTACGAGTATACTTTCTAATTATACTATGGAGTTTAATATAATCTACTATAAGTTAACGGAATAGTTTCTTCTAAGGCGAATTCAAACAAGTGACCTCATTTAATTAGACTTTGAACTTTCAAACTCATAGTGGAATTAAGAAGTGGCCGCACAACTACAAAAACAACAATTACTTTTTTTGCAAGTGTAAAACTACTGCACATAATGTCAAAATGTTACAAACAAAAAATGAGAAAATAAAAGAGCAGAAGAGTAAAAAAATTGCATTCGGATACAATAAACAGTTTGACAGTTTCGCGAGAAACTCACATGAAATGATTACAAATCAGCTGTCACCATCCTATTTCAGTATGTGTCAAACTATTATTACGTTTACACGCGTGATTATTGCAATTAAAAATAACTTACAAATAAATAATTCACTGTAATTTGCACAAAGAAATATATCCTTATATTTCATACCAGATGGAAAAAAATACAACTATTATCATCGAAGATTCTATGATCGTAAAAAAAAATATTCAATGCTGTACTTAGCTTCACTAATCACGAGGGTAAGTAACTTGCAAATATAGTACTAACTCACTGTTTATACAGCAAAATGATCATATCGTTCAAATAGTGCGTATCAAAGTAATAAATATAAGCACAATTTTCGGCAAAAGTGCCAAGCTCCATAATTAAAAAATATTCAGAAAAATACATAAGATTGTTAAAAAAAGAAAATATTATTTTGACCACTACTGTATTATATTTAAAACAACTAATAATTTATATGAGGAAAATATTATTAATAGTTTTTATCATATTTATTAACGTCTGCCACAAATTTTCAATTAAATCATAAAATGATATGAACATTAAAAAAAAAAAAAAAATAGAAACTTCACTCTACTCATACATTTAATGTTGACATAAGTCAATGTTTTTTATATACAAACATATACATAAAAAATATATGTAAATTAATATTTTTACTTTGATTTATAGAAAAAAGAAATCAAACATCGATATCACAGAAATGATTTAATGACTATATACTCCTATTAATAAAAAAATAAGCTCTTGGCAAAAAAAGAAAAAAAAAACACTAGAAACTAACAAAAAATTTTCACACCAACTGTGCATCATTTTTGTAAACAAACGCAGAGTTGTAAAAAAAGGTATGCTACTTTTTTAATTATTTGCATATACAATAACAAGATGTAACACTTTTTTTATGCTAACGGTTAAAGTATGTATTAATGTTTGTAGCTCTTTTCTGTTAAACAATATTTAGAGCCACGGGTAATTCCGGCCTTAGTTTGTCAAAAACTGTCAATAGAGTTATGCGTTCATATATGAGCTTCTTCTTCTTCTGCGTGTAATATAAAGAAAGTAGAAGAAAAATGTAAAAAAACCAACCACAAAACTGTAAACAAATTGCAAATTCATGTTTACATATTTATGTTATGTACATACATATATATATTTTTTTAGGATTTATCCCATTTGTTGGCTAGTTTATTTTTATATGCAAAAAAAAATAAAAAATATGGAAAATATATAGAAAATGTTGTCAGCTAATGCGTAACAAATTGAAATTTTAATGTTTACAATATACTATATATTTTTATATTTGCTACTTCTTCCTCTAGTTTATCATCCTGACCGTCTGTCTAGTCTAGTTTAACTGGTCATCATTTTGTACCAAGTTTTGCATGACTATTATTAATTACCTAAGTTGTTTATTATTTTTTTTTAAACTTTTGTTATCATTGATTTTTCTTTTATAGTTAGGTATTTTTCTGTAATTGATTTAGTTTATAAAATAATATAACTAAATATTAATAATAGTCAATTTTGAATAGTTAAAAATCTTAAAAATTTTATTTAAAAATATAATCTTCAAATTTTATTGCATTTTGAAAAGAAATGTGTAAAGAAAATAATTTATGAGTTTAAAATAATTTTTAATTATTGCAATAAAAAAATAGCTGAATACTTTAGTTAACTTTTTTTATTTTTATGCATAAAACTAACCATTTTATAATGACCAAAGAGTTTTATAAACAAAAGTCTGGTTATCTTTCTTGCAGTGACAACTAAGCTTAGAGTAGGGTTAATACGAGAGATTTTTCTGTCATATCAAGTAACAAAACGTTGGCAGAGCTACTGCAATTTTTTTATTTATATCAGCATATATGGGAACACATATACAATTTTATCATAATAAATTCCATTTTCGTCGAGGTATATTGTCAAAATTTAATGATCATATTTATTTTGTATTTTTTTGTTTTAATTTTATGTTATTTTGCTCCAAATAATTATTTTATTGAGATTTCTATGATGATTTTCCTCGCTTGAGCTCTAATATTTACATTATAATGCTGATATAATATAAATAAATTTGGTCCACACGTGATGAATTCTTATCATGATAAGAATTCGACGTTTGTTATGATAGAAAAATCTCTCGTGTAGACCCTATGTAACATGTTTAGTTAACAACTGTTTATAGCTTTTTAACACAAGGATAAATTATGTCAACTTTAAGTCTTATTAGAGAAAAATTGATCAAGACAAATGTCAAATTTTTGTTTAAACTGGGGATAATTTTTTGTCTCTATCAGTTATAGAGTAAAACGCATGTCATAAAAAACCATATAGAAAAATCTCTTGTGTAGACCCTATTTAACGTTTTTTGTTACCACCTGTTTATAGTTTGTTAACGCAAGGATACATTTTGTTAACTTTGAGTCTATGTTAGAGAAAATTTTGTCAAGACAAATGCCAAATTTTTATTTGAAATGCAGATAATTCTGTTTCTATCTATCAGGAAAACTTATGTCATAATAAACCATGTAACAAGTACCAAGCACAATCACTATGGTTTATTTTATCAAGCATTATCCAGACAATGTTGTGAGAGCTCGACCACTTTGAGAGTTCAGTGATTTAACGTTTGTCTTGATAAAAATTTGTCTAATGTAGACTTGAAATAAATGAAAGAAAATTTTTTAAAATTTCTAGAGAAATAGCTATAACTTTTGAAAACTGTTTAGTTCAAATTTAGTATAAAATAATTGTCATTTTAAGAAAGTTGTTGGTTCTTTAACAATCTTTTATTTTTACATACCTTCCTACCTACAGTCATATCTAATTTTTTTCTAATACTAAAATACTTGCTAAGAAATGTTTAATGTTTATTTATGTGACAGTAAATTATTCAATTTAACTTTCTTTTTCGTTTCTTGAGCTCTTTTTTTTTCTATTTTGCTCTCTAAATAACAATAAAATTTATAGCTTTCAATAAAATTTATAGCCCGTTCCAATTGCATTAACACTTACAAACATTTCTAATTTTAATTTTCCATAGAATTTTATTTTAATGAAAAGAAAAAAACTAAATTTTTTTATAGTTATAGAAAACAAAAACTAAGTAAATGTCTAAAATGACATTTACTCTGGATGATGGTGTGAGTATTTGTAATCAAAACAAAATATAACACAAATAGTACAACTGAACTATGGAACTCGACGAAAAACAAAAACAAAAAATGAAAACAAACAAAACAAGTGCACATCATCATAATGATTTATAAAGCGCGAAATTTTTGTTTAATAGCCATATAGCAACAACAAACAACAAAAAAAAAACAAAAACAAAATTCAACAAGTTTTTAAATTGTACATGTGTATGTACATATATTTATTTATATTTATAAAAATATATTTTTTGTATATATTTCGTTGTTGTTGTATTTTTTTGCATGTGCGATCAATGAGCCACTGACCTAAGACAACATGGTTTGCATTGCGATTAACACTAAGATTACGTTGAAATTTTCATACAATTACATACAAACATATGCAAAAAAAAATGAATTAAAAGAAAAAAATACAAATTAAATGCACTTAAAATTTTATATGCACATTTTTATGCTTCTGTTATTGTGACTGCTAATACGTACGAATTGTTGTCAACTTTTAGTTCATTTAGTACAAGTACAAAAAAAAAGTTCCATTGAAATTAGTACTTAAAATATATGTATAACATTTAGTTTAGATTCTAATTGCTACTTTTTTATGTGCTGACTAAAAATTGTTTAATTTCTTGTCACTATTGTTTTATGTTTGTGTTTCCGCAAATGTATTAGAAATAAATATGTATGAATGTATGTTTTTTTTATATTAGTTTTATATTCTGTCTTTCATTTACGGTAATAAGACAATGACAATGTTTATGAATGTTTTCAAACAGATAGACAGTCGACGGACGATTTAATTTATAGTTAAGAGTTTTGAAATTAATTGCTGTGCAAAACATTTTAATGCCCATATGTGTACATTGTACTTAAATGAATGAAAGGGGATAAGGAGAATGAATCCTAGTATTTTTAATAATAATCACATATTAAGAAAATGCAATAGATCGAGTTAATTGAACATTAATTTTATTATGAATTAAGTAGGACTATATTTACTTGAATTTGCCACTGTGTATAAAATCGGTACAGTATACTTCAAATATTATATGAAACATTCTATTAAAACTGGATGACTACTAGAATTTTAAATTCGTTTAGTGCTATTAAAAAATAATATTTTTTTTAAATTGTTTCTGGAAGTGTTTTAAAATCGGTTAAGATCAGTGTTGCATTCAAGGACTTCTCTAAAACATACAATGTTTGTCAAAATATTGGAACTAAAGGAATTTTTAAGACTAAATTTAAAGGATTGGTGCAATAAACTTTCACAAAAAGATTTTTAAAGAAAATTTTTTTTATCATTTAAAAGAATAGGTTGAAAATGTTTTTCACTTAGTATACATTCCCTTTTTATGGAGAGTTTAACATGTGACATTTCTTTTTAAACCCCGTTAAAGAAAATGGTTAAGTGAAAACAAATTTACAATTAACCATAGACCTTATTTACAGTTTCATTTTCGTTTTTTTTTTTCTTTCTAAAGCTTGACATCTATGAGGAAGAAGGAATATTGTCATGTACAACATACAATATGTATGCAGGCTGGCTAGCAGACAGACAGACTGATACTATCAACAAAATGACACTCACTTGTCTGGCGATAAGTCATAGAGAGTTATCACTTGTCATCAGGCTGTTGTTTTTGTTGATGTTTGCAAAGTTTTTGAGCAGAGGTTGTAGGTGGGTTGATTGGATGGTTCAGTGGTTTGTTTGTATGTATGTTCATAAGCAGTTTTTTTCTGTTTGTCTATAAATACAAGCTAAAGTGCTGTGTGTGCACTGGGGATTAAATAATAAATCCACGTGCTACTGTATGCAGTAAGTAGAGCGTAGTGTAAATGCAAAAAAGAAATAAAAAAGACAATTAAAAAAAGTAAATTGTTATTTGTTTATAAAAAAGAATTAACGACCTTTGCATTGCTTTAATGTAGGTTTTTTTGTTGTTGTTGTGGAAATGCATTTGAACTATTAACAAACTATTAAGTTTAAATTAAATAATTTGTTGTTCTAAATATTATTTTAATTTTACCTGGTAATTTTACACACACATACATATATCTATTTTATTTACAAAATAATAAATAATATGTGTGATCTTTTGACACTATTTGTTTTTTTAAGTCCTACTCCCCCTATTTTTTTATTTATTTTCGATCATTTTTATTTTACAATTTAACAACATTGTAAGTTTTTAAAATCAGATGTTCAAATGTCATTTTGACATGTGTATTATAATAGAATAACAACAAAATATATACATTTGTAATACCAAAAAAAGAAAAAGGAAATATAAAGACTACAATTCTAAAAATAATATCTCCTCTTAGAAATATGATGTTACTATAAACACAACCCTACATGTATAAAGTATGACACACAATGTTCCTGTATGTCAAAATCTACTCGTGCCATGTCGTATCACGGCAGCATCTTTGTTATAAACAAGCGCCTAGATATATATATTTTTCTAACTTCAATGTGACAAACGTTGGGAAAACCAACAACAAATAGCGACAAAACAAATTATAGTGTTGAAAACCACAGCGACACACGACTTGCAACATATTGACAACAATGTTTGAATGTATAATAATTTTTATTTCTGGATTTTTTCTATCTTTCCTTAAAGCCGGCAACATTATTATTGTTAGAAATTATTATTTTGTTTAAAATTCTCTTTTAAGGGGATTTTATTTTTATCCCTAACATTGTTTGTTTAATTTTTTTTCTCTCCATAATTTACAAGTACAAACCTTAGAATTTGTTTATTATACTAATTTAAAAAAAAAAATAAATTACATATTTATTAGGGGAAGTAAATTCTTTTGTAATGAACCGCCCAAAAAATATTTTAGGTAAAATATTTTAATGTTAATTATAAATTGTTTCTTAAATGCAGGGAAATTATTTATGTTAATTAATCCCTTTTTGGTTACAAGAAGCTATTTTAACTCCCTATAAATTTAACTTAATTTTATTTATTTATAAAAAGTGAAAAGAAAAACAAGTTTATTTTAAGTTTATTTTCCTTCTTACTTCTACTGTTTAAACAACCTTTAATTTCACACTTGCCACTTAATGCCACCAAGAAGAGCCAAGTAAACAATCCACCATCATCTCACTAACAAACTAAACTTAACAACACAACCAAACCAACCAACCAACCAACCAACTATTATTATCAACATCATCCTCATTATCGTTTCCATATAATATTGTACCAACATATATACATACATATTGCCAACGTGTATCATCTTTGTTTATTTTGAATTGTTGTTGAAAAAGAATGTGAAATTGTTGACAGTCATAGTATGTAGTTGTGACATATTTAGTGCTGTCATAAAATTACAATGTATATTTAAGTGTCGCATTAAATTGAGATAATAGTTTACAAAATGGACTTTATGTGACAAATTTAACAGGGCTTAAGAAATAAAACTAGTGAGTAATTCAAAAATGACTTTTAAAAATCATTTTCTTTAAGTGAAATTAAAAGTTTATGCGGATTTTTTGTTGTTATTTTACAGATAAATACTTGAGAACAGAGTTTATTTAAAAATGGTGATAGAAAAGTTAAAGTGTTTAAAGGTCGAAATATTTAAAATTACCACAACTTCGAGTCTATATTAGAGAAATGTTTATCAAGACAAATGTCAAATTTTTGTTAAAATAAGGGACAATGTATGTCATAATAAACCATGCAAAATTAATCAATATGACGTCTCTTAATTAGCAAAGTGAAGACGAAATTGTCAGAGCTGATTAAGTCAACATTAGACTAATTTTTATCCTGTTAACAATTTGACATTTGTCTTGATAAAAATTTGTCTAATGTAGACAGGTTCAAAGGATTTTGATTGAGAAATCAATATTCTACATTGTAAAGACGAAAAATTACGCAAGAAGGTGGATATAACACAGGTTTTACACGAGAGATTTTTGTAACATAACAAGCAAAGCAGAGTTTCTGCTATTTATTTATTTATATCAGCAAATATGGGAACACGTAGATAACATTTTATTATATTAAATAGTTTTTTGTTTTACCTCCAGCAACATTTGTGTTATTTTTGTTGCAAATAATTATTTAATTGAGATTTCGATAAAGAATTACAATTTTTTCTTAAAAGTCAGAAAACACAGCAAAAAACAAATTTATCTTCATCTATGCTCTAACAAATGATATAATCACCACTGCAATAATCTAAATAAAATTGGTTTAAACGTGATAAATTCTTATTATGAAAAAAAAACTTTGCGTTTGTTATGACAAAAACTTCTCTTGTGTAGATCCTACATAATAGTGTTGGAATATTTTTCATGGTTTACATCTTCAGAGTTCCATTTCACTGAAGATTTAATAAATATGTCTGGAAGGATGATCCCAATCTCCAGCCGATTAAGAAGATGCAGATGTTTACATGACATTTGATAGCAAAACAAATTTATCATCGTCCGAGCGCTAACAATTATAACATAACGTTGCAATAATGTAATTAAAGTTGGTCTTATCGTGATAAATTCTTAAAATAATAAAAATTTGACGTTTTTATGATAAAAAATTCTCTCGTATAGACCCTTTGTAATGGTGTTTGGGATATTTTTCTTAGCATCATTGCCAAATTTATTGTCCTATTAGATCAGTATGAGAAATGCCATTTTCAAGTAAATTATAAATTAATGACGGGATGAATAATAAATATTTCGTATAAATCATAATTTCCCAATCTGCACCCGATTAAGAAGATGCGGATGATGACAGTGTAATAGATTAGTTATATAAAAGGTATTAAGATATTCGGTAGTGGCATGCAACCAAATACCAAATGGACAATGAAATAAATATTTTAAAATGTGCTTTAGTTGCAAATGTTTTGACAATTTTGTGTGCGAAGCATATTATATGTATAAAAGCAAAAAACTAAGAAGTAAATAAATATTTTTAAATATTTAAAATTTTAGTTTTGAATTTTATAATTATATGAAGTATCCATCTTTCATTTTTTAAAATTTATTTCATTTTTTATTACGCGATATTTTAATTTATGTTCTTGATGTCTATTTACATGTTCTAACAATAAAAAAAAGTTTCTTTATTCGTAAAAATTTCTTGACATCTTTATTTAAAATTTATTTGTTTTAAATGTTTTTTTTTTTTTATTTCTTAGAAATTCTAAACCAACTGGAAGTGTTTAAAAATTAAAAACTCATTTTTAAAATTTTGTCCATTAAATTTAACGACAATTACCAATGATTTTCTTCATCTCCTTCTTTCCCCCCACTAAAGACATAATAATTTATGAATTTCTGACCATTAAAACTGCTGGTCATAATTGTTTTTCTTTATTTATCCCAAATAAAGTTGGTTTTGAGTGTAAATATTTCCCTACAACATAAAGAAAATTTCATAATTAAAATGTTCTTTAGTAAATTAAGTATGTCTTAAAAGAAACTCTGCAGGCATTTCTCTAGCCATGACCCATGGAGAAAAATTAATAAATTAAGATGAATTTCTGTGTTTTTTTTTTCTCTAAGAAAGAAACTATTGTTCTTAAAAACAGATAAATAATATCGGGTACTCTGAGATATTTGTAAAATTTGTTGGGGGGATAATAAGCTTTTAAACACAATACAATCATTAAAAATTATGTTTAAGATTTTTGTCAATTTATAAATAGACACAAAGAAAAAAAAACAACAGCCACTTGGTAATAATAAACTTATTAAGTTTTAAATAAATGTTAAACCATAAATGCAACCAGAACTGATTTTATAAATATCAACAAAAAAAAACTTGTAAGAAAAACAAAACTTGCCCAAGTTTTTATGTTAATAAGACGGTAAAACTTGTTTGATTTTTTTGGAATCAAAATAAACCAATAGACCATGTTAATAGGTATTTAGGTTTATTAATAAAAATGTTATAATCCAGTTTATATAAATTTTAAATATAATATATAAATATATATTTTTTTCATCTTTAATAAATATATTTTTTCTTCTTCTTGATAAACAAAAAAATATGGTAAGTCATAATTTTGGTATGTGAAAAACAAAAACATTAGATAAATATTTGTAATTTGTAATAGAGAGAAAGTCGTGACTCTTAAAATGTCATCTCATCATGAATTTATTCAAGTTCAATATTAAACCATAATATTACGAAAATAAATTTTATGAATTTTAAACAAATGTTAAGTTTAGTGTTATTTTCTAAATATTTATTAATGAATTAATGTGCTAGATATTTAATAAAATCTATTAACAAATAAATAGTAAGATAACATGCTGTTATTTTATAAGCTGGTAATAATTTTTGTCTTAAAGAAAATAGCACTCTGGCTATAAACAATTTAAAATAAATAAAATATGTTCTAAAAAAAATATATAAAAAAATAACAAATGTATTAAGTTTTTTTCCCCATAAAATTGTTAAGTTTATGATAGTTGTTTTAACACACATGTTTTAAATTTTAGACTTATGTACAACTTTATAATATGAGCTTTATGTTTTTTTTTTATTTAATTTCTTTCATTTGCCATTTGATCTTACTATCAAATTTATTATTTTTATCATAGAAATTTGATATTTTTTTCCATTTTGTTCTTTTGTTTAAATTATATGAAAACTTTATTAGTATATTGAACTTTTTCTCAGTTAGAATTTATTTGAAAATTCTTTATTTTTTATTATTATTTTATTTATTTTAATACATTTTATTTTAACACATTTTTATTTTTAGTGGGTCAAATTTCTTTAATAAAATTTAGCATTAATATTAAGCCTTATTGACATTCATGTCTTTAAAAATTTAAAACCATTTCAAATTTTTGTTTTATTTATTAATTTAAAGATAATTTATTGAAATGTTGCATGTTCAATAATGTTTTTAAACATGCAATACCATTTTGAGTTGGCAACGCATGTTGAAATTGGTGGAAAAAAAAATTGAAATAGAAACACGATTTTAAGTACCTATTTAAATATTTTAAAATCAGGAAATTGTAACAGATATTCACTTTAAAAACTTGTTGAAAAGTCATTGGTAATAAATCAAAGAATTTATATTTTTAATTAAATTAAATAAATTATAAATCTAATGACATTAAATATTTATAGTCAAATTTTTCATTTATTGCTTTAAATATCATTAAGTAATGGAAAAATAATAATTATATTTATTATTAATAAAATTTTATAATCATTAAAACTTAAAAACATTGTATTAATAAGGCCCCATTACGCCACCTTAAATATAAAAGTAAAAATGTAAACAAAGCAAAAAGACTCCGTTACTCTATCGTAAATGTAAAAACGTAAGAGTAAGTGGCAGAAGAAGATTATTCTAAAAACTTGATGTTTTTTAGGTATAAACATTATACGTATAAACATTACTTATATTTCTAATAAGTCTCAATTAATTTGAAAATCACTAGATTTATTGGTTTACATTTTAGTGATTTGTATACAAAACAAAAATTTGCTTTAATGATAATAATTTCCAATTTATTAATTCAACTCTACATTTTATTTATAATATTTTAACAATTTTTTTTATACAAACATATATAACTTTCATAAGCAAAATGTATCAGCTGAATTGCTACATTTACATTTACGTTAGAGTAACGGAGCCTTAAGTCGATGGTTACTCAAATGTAAGTAAATGTAGCTAGTATTTTGTTGTTGTTTTGTAATGTCTACTACTTATATTTCCAGTAAGTTCAATTCAGTTTGAAAATCGCTAGATTTTTTGTTTTGTATTTTTGCAAAATCCTACTCTTGACTTTATTTAAATTATTGTAACATATTTTTTTAGTAAAGAAAACAACTTGTTCAGTTGATAAACTTTTGCTGATATTTTTTTACGCAGATTTAATATTTTAAAATAAAAATTTGTCAACACTGCTCTTACAGTTGTCATGTAAAAACGTTATGCGAACTAATTTTTAAGAAACTTGTTTAACAAATTCCAATAAATTTAATTAAATTTATTTTAAAAGAAGCCTTTAAGATATAACCCATTAGAATAAAAACAAATCATATTCTGAAAGCGTTACCTAATACTTCTATAGATCTAGTTCTGAATGTGACAATTCTGAACAAAAATTATTGATTAAAGAACTAGTTCTAGAATCGTTCCATAGAATGGGTACTGGCTAGCTAACACTTCCACAGAACTGGTTCTGGTGGTGACAATTTCAAACAAAAATCATGGATTCTGGAACTATTTGTAAAACTAATACAATTTTTCTTGGAAGTTTTTCTTTATAAAATAAAAATTATCATGGATTGTAAACGAAAATCCTACGTTATGAAAATTACAAAATGTGATTAGAAATTAGAATTTTAGTACTTTGGGGATGAAAAAAGTATTCCTTGAAATTAATTTTGTTAATCGAAAATATTTTCATTTTCCATACCTGATTTGTTGGTGTAAATAGCTTTTTCAGCCAGAAGGAAAAATTAGTTGCAAATGTTTTGGACATTTTAGTTTCAACTAAACTACTAAATAATTATTTGTTAATAATTATAAATTAATGGTATAATGCTTTTAAGTTATTAAAAATTTTTAATAATAAAAAAAAATAGAAAAAATATTAAATTAGAATTGAAAAATTATTAAGAAAGCTAAAAACAATTCAAAGCTAAAATATCTTCACACTTCCGTATGTTTTAGAATTAAATACCAATGTAACTCGAGTACATATTTTTACTCCTAATATTTATTCTTTAAATACAAAATACCTCTTTCTCTCTGTCTTAACAAATTGTGTGCAAATTATGTTAATGACTTTCACACCAAAAGTCAATTCATATATCAAAGTAAAGTCAAGATAAAATATAAAGAAAAAAAACAATCCTTAGGAATGTTTACACATTAAATATTCTATTATATTCCATACAACTAAGAAAATACTAACTAATGATATTTAGTTAAACTTCAGTGCGCCATAAGTAAATGAAAATTTCATTTAAAACGACACCAGGCCACCCACTTGGACGCAGTGGAGCAATTGAGTGAAGTATTAACTCAACTAACTTGAGAAGCATGAAATCATACTAAACAACCAACAAATATAAATTTACTTACAAAAAAAAAAAAAAAGAAGAAAAATTCACAAACACACATAATTATTCATGGTAAGACGAAAATAACAAAAATCCTTATGATTTCTGACATAAAGACAGACTGAGTGATGAGTTTTTGCACACTTTATGGGAGGCATTTGCTAAATTTACTTACTTTTCTGACTTCCTTATTATGTATTAGACAATTTGTATGTGTGTGTGTGTGGCTGTGTGTATGTGTGTGAGTGTTCTTTTGTTGTGTTCGTTTTAAAATAAATGCTAAAAATATGTTAAGGCCAAACATATTCTAGAAAAAGTGATTTAAATGCTAATGAAATTACAGATATCAGAGTTGAATTTCATGCAAATTGTTAAGAATTTTTTTACAATAAATGTTTTGTTTTCATTTAATTTGCATAATTTTCATTAATTTGATGAATAGTATACGTTTTTTTTATTATTATAACATATATATGTTTTCTTTTTTTATTTAACAAATTATATTCTATTCTAATGAGTGTCATCAAGGTTAACAAAAGTTTCATCAAATAATTTATCTTTTTAAAAAATAAAAAATAATTTGAGTGGGTGTTTGTTTGTGGACATTGTTGTTACAACAATATTGTTGTTTGTTAACTTCACGCTTTTGTCGTTAAAACTAATGATGAGTGTTTAATTATAAGTTTTTGTTTGTTGTTGTTGTTGTTATTATTATTTTTGTTGGGCAAATTATGTTTTACAAAAAATGAGTTGAAATATTAAAACTAAAGTGAAGACAAGAAAATATCTTGTTTAGAGTGAAAAAAAAAGAATTATGCAATTTCTTTGTAAGAAAATACCCAACAATTACAAATGTTTTTTGATGATTGTGTAGATATGCATGTTTATATGTTTGTATTCATTATGATTTTTTTTTTTTATTTAACTACAATTCCCAAATGGTCAACTCACGATTTTTTTTAGCATCAACTGAACATGAACCAAAGTGTGTTGTTATCTTGGCTGAAATGAAAGTAGGGGTAATCACAGATAGCAGCAGGAAATTGTTAAATTGATTAATTTGTCAATTTATCCTTTATAAAGTAAATAAATTGTATTAACTTTAGATGATTCTTTTACGTAAAAAATCTTTGTATAAATTATTATGTGAATATCCTTACTTTTAGCACTGTGGCACACTTACGCTGGAGTGGAAAATTCACTAGTTTATGTTTTTCATTCAGATATAAACAAAAAAAATGTTTAAGATTTCATTATGTCAAAATGTCTACATCAAAACTTAATATAATAATAATAAAAAAACTCTAAGCCACCGCATAAATTATACATTGAGATAAACCAAAGCTAACAAACAAAGATTTAAAAATAATAAAACTTAAATCGTATTGAATTTCAAATTATAAACACAATTTCCACGGTAGCCAGCCAGGCAGCGTTGTTGATAGGCGTGGTATTAAAGCCAAAAAAATTAATTTAAAAAAAAAAACCTGGCCAAAATGATTACCGGCTTAAAAAGTTTGCGTGAGTTTTTTTTATATATATATTTTTAATTCAGACAACCTTGTTTACTAACACTGACTGACTAGTATCGTATTTAAATATTGTAAGATTTTCAAGAGATTTTTTTTCGTTTCTAATTTTTGTTGCTTGCTCTCCCGCCATTTGTTGTATTTGCTAACATGAATTAAAATTAACAATTTGTCACAACATGGCCGTAAAAAATTTCAAAATTATTTGAATATTTGCATAATTTTGTAGCGACATAGACACGGTTGCATTCAAATGACACAACATGCAATTTGATTTAATTTTTTTCTTTTCTTTTTTTCCAATCAAAACTCTCGCTCTCTGTTTATGTTTATGTGCAAAGATATTAAAATATATTTATTTTATTTATTTGGTTTTTCTCTTCAAATATCTCCGCTTAATGTTGGGTAATTAATTTTAAATGACATTAAAACTAATAATGTGCAAAATTTAAAGGTGGCAACATTTTTCAAAGTCAAATTTGTAATTTTGTCTAATAAATCATAATAAAATGAAATATATCAAATACTTAATTGGATAATATTATATGTATAGTTATGACTGTAAAATTAGTGTAAGCAATTTTGCGTAATTGAATTGTAAGTATTTGCAACATTGTGTTGCAAATATTTACAAATAAATTATGAAACAGTCAGTCTCATGGAAATGCCCATAAATGGTATTAAAGGAAAGCAGACAAATTTTCTTGTTTTTATTTTAAAAATCGTAATTAAAATCTATGTGAAATTAAGAAATGTAAGTTTTTTACACTATTTAATATTATTAAATATAACTGTGAGTTAAATAAATTTAAAATATAATTTATCAAGAAATGAATTTGTGTCTTAACATCATTTTGTAAACATATATTTGATGTAATAAATATTTTTAAATATTAATATATAATATAGCAGTCTAAATGTACTTTTGAATTCCTTTAAATTAAAAAATATATACTTTACAGGGCGTCTTCACTAGACACTTTTTTAAAGACATATATGGATAAGAATTTGTATAGTGAAGATAGCATTTACTAGTAGTATTATTGTAAAGCCAAGGCAAACTAATCAGCACTAGACTTTTGACAAACTAATTAGAGAGTATTCTGACTAATCGAAATTACATTTTTTATTAAGCCAAGGCCAAGACAAAGTTGCTAATGCTTGAGTCTTAGTAATTTTGTTTTTACGCTGCAATAATACTGATAAATGCATACTGCGCTAGATAATGTTTTTATCGTAATAACATATTGACGTTATCTTGTTACATATATCTTCAGTATAGACTCTATATAAAGACAATTTTGTCTACACTCAAGCTTTAACATTAATTTATGTACATTTGTGACAAAAACAAGTTACGTTTGTCTTAATAAAAATTGTCGAGCTAAAACGGTTACTTATTGATATTATCCTAATGTCGTGGTTCACACACAATTTTTCTTGTTCACACACAATTTTTTCTTGTCGAGAGAGGTAAAGAGAATGTTAAAGTGTAGTATTCCCTTCTTCTCTCTCTTCTATAAACCCAGAATTGCAGTAAAATTGCTTCGTGTGAATCGTGACAAAGTTTCTACATATTTGCATAATATAAAGAATTTCTCAACCATTGACCTTTGACAAATATAATAGAGAGCATCCTCACAAATCAAAATTGCGTATTTTATCCTGCAATGTTTGACAGTTTCGCGAGGTATGTGTATGAAATTTTTTTTAAATTTTAATAAAATTTTATTCTTATTACACCATGGCTGCAATTATACTAACAAATACGGTTTACACTAGAGAAATATTTATTTTGATAAATTCTTTGTTTATCTTAATAAAAATTGCTCTAGCATAGACTCGACATAAAAACAATGTTGTCAACAATTAAGCTTTGACAGCATTTTTTATAAAAACAGCCAATAATAAAAATAATAATTAGTAAGTAATTGTGACAAGAAAAATTTAGATCTCTTTTGATAAAAAAATCTCTAGTTTAAACGCTCAGTTTATCTTAGAGTATTCTTATTAAAATATCATTTATAATAATTTAAGTGAAAACCTAAAATCAGGTTATCATATAAATTAAAGTTCCTTTAAAGCCGGAAATCGATTGTTCAATATAACACACTCCCTTTTTTTATCACTTTTTTTTGCACAAGATGTTTATTTAAACGTTTAAAATTAATTACAAAATATTAAGGCGTAGTAGACAACCTAAAAATCCATTTTTTTGTATGTTAAACATTTTTGTTAATTTTTGAACAAGTTGTGTTTAATTAATAAGAAAAACATTTTGTTATTTTTTAAAAGGTCTGTGTTTTATTGAAACTTGTTCAATTGACCATTTAAATAAATAAAAAAAGGAAAATAAAAACTTTTTAGTAGATTCATTTTTATGATGGTGTCTATCTTCATGTTGACAATTTTAATTAAATAAAAAACATAAAAATATACGTATATATTTTTTTTGGTTTTGTTCAATGAAACCTTAACACTGAACTTGTAGTCTGGGAACAACAATTCAACTCAATGTGTTGGCTGTTTGGAGTATATTTTTGGTTTCAACTTGTTTTTCTTAATTTTACCAAACAGACTTGATGCAATATACATACTTACAAACAACATATATTTAATATAATTTAACCGTGATCTTGCCAAATTGAAGTTGATGTTCAACTTAATTAAACTGACATACATTTTACGAAAAACTAAAAATAAAGTTTTTTTTCTCGTTTAGAAAAACGCCTACAAGTTTTAGACAGACCAGGAGTTATTTTATTTGTTTGTAAACAAACAAATAGTCATTCAGACTGTTTATGTTTTGAGAGAGAGAGGCAGAGAGAGATGAAGTTTTCAATATATTTTCAAATGCCAACAAATTTTAGAGTTTTAAGTGGGTAAATGCTTAAAGCTATTTTCTTTAAGTCTATCATAATTTATAGTAAATAATAAATAATTAATTTTATTTTCATCCTTAAATAAGCGGCATGACCAATAAGTATTAAATAACCTACTTACATATATTGTTTCAATAACTTTTTTTGTTGCCAACTGTCAAAAAATTTTTCCGCAAAACAATTTTAAAGCTTTGTCATAATTTGTGATTGTTGTTACATATGTATGGATGTTAGTTTATTTCAACGTCTTGTCATTCCAAAGCGGCTTAAAAACTCAAATCCTATTGTTGTTATTATTTGAAATTTTTGTTAAGAAAAAATTGAAATAATTTAATGAATAAAAACCATAACAATAGTAAATAGTTAAAAATAGTTTTAAACAATAAAAACAAAAAATCACAAAACCTATTGCCTATGGCGCTTAAACTCATAATTCACATTATTTTCCTGTCTACCAACTGACAAGCGGTAGTTTGTTAGCTTTAAGAGTTAAAGTATAAAGATCTGTTTAAATATATAAAGACTTAAATATTTTTAATAAACACTTAAATAAATACATTAAAGTGTTGTTGTATTTTATTTTGTTTTTTGTTGTTGTTGTTATTTTTTATGCAATCAAGTTGCATTTACTGCCTGACCATTTAAAGTCAAGCATTAATGTTAAAGACTGAATGGTGGTGGTGGTGGAAATGGTTGTGCTGTTGTTAACTGGTTGTTGGATTGTGTTGCTATTTTAACGCCACTTAATAGTGTTGTTAAATGTTGCATGAATAATAACAATTATTGACACCTTCACCAAAGAGAGGCACGTTTTTTTGCTTTGCTTTAAATTTTCTATCAATTAACCCATTAAAGGAGAAATGGGAAAAAATAAATTTTATTATTATTTTTTATATAAATTTCTGGTAATCTTATCGATTTTATTATAACAATGTTTTAAGATTTTTATAACTATTATTTTTCAAAAGCTTTAAATTGCTTAAACTCTGATCTTATCTTTAGATTTTCATGCATAACATATGTACATATGTATGTTTTATTGCACAAATAATAATTGTAATTTATTGTTAATGTGATGTTACTGCCACCAATTTTCAACAATTTAAAATATCTAATAAAATGTTTTGTCATTTACATAACAATAAAAACTTTACTTAATGTAGGTGTTTGTGTATTTGCCACTTTGGTAGTTATTTTGTTAGCTTGACGGGCTAAATACTTTTAATAGTTTAACAATTTATTATGGTAACAAATTTAAATAGAATAGAATATTTAATGGATATTAAAACTAGACACGCTCTAGATAAACAAATTTTATTGCTTTTAGGAAATACAGTGTATGACAAAGTTTTTTTTTTTTAGTATAAAGGGTGTCAATGATGTAATTTAGCATAACTTAATGTTTATACAGGAAATATTCAACAAAGCGTATTATGACACTGCAACAGTACATGTAATGTGTATCTATAATAGACTTATAAATTTAAATTTTGATAAATATTTCAAAAATTTATAATCAAAACATATGTCAGAATTTTATAATTTAGTCAAGACAATGTTGTTAGCGAACAAACTTTGATAAGTTTTAGTTCATCAAAGATATTGTTTGTATTAATATATAGTTTATTATGAGATATATCTTAACCTGTATTTGATTAATAAAAAAGTTTCCATAAAATAAAAATAGGATATTTTTTTCATAACAAGTTTTCTTATCTGCGGTCTAGACTTGTCCGTTATATACTAATATTCTTATAAAACTAAAATTTTAGACTACTCGTGAGATAATTCTCTCAAAAAGCGAATTTTACACTCTCTGTTATATATTATGATGTAAAAACCCTAGTATAGACCCTATGTTATCTAATCATTACCATAATATTTCTTATACTACTAATATTTTAGCCTACACGTCGCGTATGCATTAGAGAAATTTGTATAAAAACAAACGTCAATTTTTTGTTTGAGTTGCAGATCCCTGTCAATTATAAAACGTTTAACATAATAAACCATGTAAAAAGTACTAACAACAATTAAGATGCCGTCTTTTACCAAGCATTATCAAGACAAAGTTGTCACAGTTCGAGCGCTGACAATTGTCTTTTAACTGTAGTAATACAGTCTACATTAGACAAATCTTTATCACGATAATTTTTCACGTTTGTCTTGATAAAAATTTGTTTGATGTAGACTCAATGTCAGAGACCGAAATTGACATTTTCTGCTATATATGATATAAAATCTCTCGTGTAGACCTCATATAACACATAAACATTACTGACACATTCAGTCTACACTAGACAAACTTTTATCCTAATAAAATTTTAACATTTGTGTTCATCTAATAAATTCTTATATTTATCTATATAGACTTGACGTAATTGATAACAAATTTTAAATTATAAATCAATAGGTTAACCCTACCAATACTTTAAATAATCTTTATTAAGAGAGTTCCCAAACATGTTTTGCTAATTTATTTAATTTCTTAATAAAATAAATCTTTTAGTTGTTTCATTAATATATAGATTCAACATGCTTTTGCTTTGTTTAACACAAAAGAAAACTAGTATAATTTTAATAATTCAAATTAATTTAAATGACAAATAATGCCAAAACTCACACTCATTCATTCACAAGTTAATGACATCATACAACAGCAGCAACATGTGTTTTTTCTTTTTTTTATGTTATTGGCAGTTGCTATTAAAATCTATGTCAAAGAATTTAAATTAAATTCGGAAATTGTAAAGATATTTTAAACAATAAACTGAAATAAAAAAGCAAAACATAAAATAAACTAATTTTAAATTTGTCATTAAAACCATATAAAAATCTATTAAAAACTATAAAAAACAATAGAAAATTCTTAAATAAAAAAAAAACATATGGACAAAAATTTTAACTAAAATATTAATTGGTCAACATTTATATTTGACAAAAACAGCAACAGCAAAGCATTCACCATAAATTGACAGCTAACCAGACAGTAGCGGGTGATAAAATTTTTTATGATATTTAAGTGCTGCTTATTATTAACTTTCCTTAATTATTATTATGACAAAATCCATAATATTAAGATCATAAAATTTTGTGTGGGAAAACTATGGTCATAGTAAAGTTAATTATTACTGGTTTGCCATTAAATTAAAATGGCATTAAAAAACATAAAACCCTTTCCGTTTTACTTTTTTTTATTGGTTTAAATTTATAGATTAACAACCATGTGGTAGTTTTAATTGAACTATAAAAAAATAAATATAACAAAAAAACTACTACAAAATAAGTTGAGATATTTTAGTTTTGAAAATATAAACATCATATATATATATAATTGGGAAAGTGGCCATATTTTATAATTAATATAAACAAAATATATGTAAAATTTATAATTAATTTAGCTAAGATTTAAAAGATAAATATTTACATAAGAGTTGGAAATTTAACAAAAACTTTTGACGATTATATGGTATTTTGTTTAAATTTTTATAAACATTTAAAAAATAATTTGTTTAATAATTAAGAGTTTTAGTTGCATTTAATTTGTCATATAATGAAAAGGAAGTTTTATTATATATACAATTTTAAATATTAATTATATTTTAATAATAAGATAAACTTATAATTTTTATTTATATTTTAATTATAAATGTCTCTTTTTTATTTAATGAATGAATGAATACCCCTAATATTAACAAAACATTTATCATGAAACGCCTCAATTGTTAATGTTATTCAAAGTAAATAATGCTGCAAAATGTATACCTCTTAATATTTTTTAAGTATTTATTTAAACATTTGTTTAAACATTAAACTATTTACGCATTTTCAAAAAAAAAATTTAAAATTCTCATATTCAATGATTTCGAAAGAAAAACGTGCAACATCAAAAATTTAGAACAATTGCAATTGAAGAACAGAAAATTTTAAACAAAAAATTAGTGAATTTTATTTAAAATAAATATTTCATATATAATGCTAGAGATTTGTTGTTGTTGTTCTTGTTTTTAAAATCATTATTAGAGCAAAAAGATTCATTTTCAGGTGCGTGCGTGTAACTAACAATTGCAAATTAACAACAAAAATTAAATACATATGTATAAACATATTTGCAACATTGTTGCCAACAATGATGCCAATGTATTTGGGGTAAATTGAGGTTATTGACGTATTCATATATTTTTAAATATTTTATTTTTTTGTAATTTTATATTATTATTTGTATTTGTACTACAAGTCCATATATATTGTTGATATAATGTTTTGTTGTGTGTTTATTAAATTCATACAATGTATTTGAGAAAATAATAATAATAATTGTACAAAATTTAGCTTTTACTAAAGCAACAAAAAGTATGATGAAATAATGTTTTCTTTGGAAATTAGCAAATAATGTTGTTGTTGTTTTTTCATCAAATATTTATTTATGTGTTATTTTTTTAGAACTTACTCTCGTTAGATCAACAAATTATATAGTATGTGGTATAATAAACTTGTTTAACTTACCTAAAAAGAAACAAAAATAATAATAAATAGATTAGTTAAGGAATTTAAAAAATTTTGTTTAATAAAAAAACAATTCACTTTCATTCATTTTAAAATCCTATGCCTATAGATATATCGGACATATATTAAATGTATAAAGCTTTAGGTACTGTTCTGTTAAAAAGAAGTTCTTGACATTGTACACAGAGAGAGAGAGAGAACGCAAAAAACTAAGAATAAAGTTTAAATTATCCATTAATCATTATAATTGATGACAGTGCCGTATTTCAAATTAAAATCAACAAAATGTTTATCAGTATTTGAAATCTAACATAATTATTCAAAGTATTGTATTCGTATGCAAAAAAAAATAAAATAAAATAATAAAAAAAATATATACTAGGAAAAATACGCATTTTTTTCAAAACTAAAGATTTATAGAAAAGAGGAAGAATATGAAGAAGACATGTATTTAAATGTACATATGGTAATATATTTTATAATACACTTAAAAAAATAAATTTTATTTAAGCTATCATTAAACTATCTTTGTTTTAATTTTAAATATTGAAAAACCATTTTGAAACCATTAAGGTATCCCAAAACTATTTAAAATCTTTGAAGTCTAAAAGGGTTTTTTGAAAGAGATAGAAAAAGAATTGGATTTATTAGTTTTATTCTAAAAATGTTTTTTAAAAGATTTGAAATTTACATATATTTCTTAACATTTTGATTTAATTATAAATAAGGGATTGGCGCTTTTAAATTTTTCATACTATATTTAGCATCACTGGTATAGTATGTACGGAACTATAATTACGTATTAAACAATTTGCTCAAAAAAGTATAAAAAATATAAAAAAATTTATAAATAATTATTCTCTTCTCCTCAAGACCATTAGATGTGACAAAATTAAGAGATTTTTTGCACGTGCACCATTTTGCCTGTCCTTTAACTACTTAATTTATATAAATTTTTTTTTACGTTTTATTAATTCATTGGATCTGCCTTTAGGCCTTACAATAAGTATATAAATCTTATATCCAAAGCTAAATCTAATTGCTCTCTATCGATAGCGAAAATCACATAATTTGACCCTCCTATTAGCGGGGTGATAGATCATTTCTACGAAACCTTGAATGTGTTCGGGCTTCTGCTAATTGTCTTGCCTTAAATTTGCTAAACTCGTCCCTCACAAGGGATACATCTAAATCTAAGGATGCTCTCGTTTCTTATATACCATGGTGCACACGTCATGGTTCTAAGAATTTTTGATTGAGCCCTCTGTATAAGATTAATACTCGTATTGCTGGCCAGTGAAGGTTGGAAGCTTTTAATTTCATACTAACTCTCTTGGTTTCTATATGACGGCGCCTATCCAAATGAATGCCAAGGTATGTGACTTAATCAGACTGGGGAATCACAATATTATTGAGTTTAACGGGTGGGCAGTTTCCTCAACGAGAAAGTAACATGTTTGCTTTTTAACTCGTTCACTCTTATGCGACAATTTTTTTAACCAAGTCTCCATATGTCTAATAATTTATATTAAATGAAATTATTTTCTTAATATTTTAAATTAATTTTAAATAAAATTTATTTTTTTAAACCTTTTTTTCTATAATTGAATTAATAAAAACTTTTGTAATAATAACATTTCTTGTTATTTTCTCCTAAAAAAAAGTTAGCATCACTGGTGTCTTTATTTGTATTACCGTTATTTAAAAACAAATAATCAAAGCTGCCAGATGATTAAACAAATTTTCTTTTTTAATCTGATTTTTAATATAAAAATTTTTATTTTTCTTCGTGTAATTATACATTTTAAGTAAAACTCATCACATAATTTATCTTGGTTTTAGAAAGAAAAAAAAAACTCTAAAGATTATGAAATGCTTTAAGTAGAAGCTGCAGACAAAAAAACCAACACTAAATAAATTAATTTATAGTCAAGAAAAAACATAGAAAAAAAAATAATAACAAATCGTATGTCTATCTATAAAGCTGGAAATAATATAAATCATAATTGTTATTAGAATTGTATAACCACAGTTGAAATTACAACTCACCACCGATCCTCTTAAATACAATCACCAATAACTCAACAAAATGATTTATTGAAATGACCAAATTTAACCAAGTCCAAGAGAAGTAAAGAGTAAGAGTTTTAAAAATTTTATTATTTGTTAAAATTATGACCAATGATCTGTGCAATTAACTTATATTTGTTTAAATTAAAAAAAAACAACCAACAATGGACATTTTTAAATATGCAGACATGTGGCAAATAAAAAAAAAATATTAAAAAATAAATTATAATAATACAATAACAACAATTTCAATAAAAGTAACGCTTAGTTAATGACCTTCTATGTTGGCCATCGTGTGTCTGCAGCCAACTCTATAACAGACATTAGATTTTTATTTGAATTATTATTTAAAAAAAAGAAATAATAAGAAAAGAAAAAAAAAAGATATGAAAAATAAAGAAACACTAACAAATTGTCTATATTTATTCATATATAGACGAGATACACACATACGTATTGATTGCAATGTGTTGAATGCAACAAGTAACTAATTTACATTTTAGATAGAAATTTATTATGACAAGACAAACAAATAATAATACTTGTACATACATATAACATTTTACTGCAACAACAACAACAGCAAGCAGCTAAAAACTTAAAGAAATCAACGCATTTTCTTTTTTTTTACTTTTGCTGTTGTTGCAACATGTTGATGATGTTACTGATGATGGAGTTGCAAATGTTGTTGATGATAAACATGTTTTGTTTTTTTTTTCTTTCCTCTTTTTCTTTATAAACAAACAAGGAAGCTTATAAAATAAATATCATCTTTAAATCATCATGATGGCCATCATCATCTTTAGTTTGATTTTCATTATTATCTTCTATTTAAATTAAAGAATAAAGAAAAAAATTGTAGAATTTACATTCATTCATTCATTCATGCTATATGCAATAAGCATAATTTTTTTTCTCTCTCTTTCTATCTTCACTTAATATTCTTTATATCTAATCAGATATTGTCTGATCTTTAACATAAAAATTCGTTCAAATCAATTTTAGTTGTTTAAAGAATTTCTTTCTAACACACATTTTTCTATGCAGATACTTACTTACAGACTTACAGAAAAGAAAAACTATATTGAAATTAAAAAATAAAAATTTAAAAAAAAAGAAGGAAAAATACAAAATTCTATTAATCAACAATATATTGGCATAAAGAAAACAAAGTGTCTTATAAGTTCAATACTATATTGTGTCCATCAAATGGCAAAAATAAAATAAATAATAATCGACATTTATGTTAACCCCTTAAAGGACTTGATAAAGTTAAAAGTAATACAAAAAACAAATAAAGTGTTTTTCAATAGTTGGCATTACTTAAACTCTTTTGTAATGTCACCCAGAGGTGAGTTTAAAAGCAACTTTGTTTACCTTTGTTTACCAAAAACAATAATGTTACCCTGTAACAAGGTTAATTAAATATGGTAGAAATATTTTTTTTATTTTCTAGGCATTTAAGGGTTTAATTTTAAGAATTTATTTATGATTTCTGGTTTCTAATAATATATTTTATTTTGTTGTTGCTGTTGTTGTCTTCTCTCTGTTTGCTGTCAATTCCAAGTAACAAATGGTCAATTGTTTGAATTGTTGTCACTGTTTCTATTGATGATTTTCTTTTTTTTTTTCGTTCAATATTTTTAAATTGACAACTGACACAGTGAATTTTCAATTTCATTTTACAATGAACTTGATGAAAGAGCCTTTCTTTTCTATTAAGTCTAGTTTAGAAAAAAAAACTAAGGCGGAAAAAATCAATAATTTATAAATGAATATGAAAAATCAAACAGAAAAAATAAAAGAAGGAAATTGAAAATTTATTAAAAAAAAAAAACATGTGTTAAACTAGCAATTCTATACAATACATAAAGAAAAAAATCATTTAAATTTAATTTTAAAAAGTTTTGCTTCTCCACACTCCTAAACTGATGTTCTATTGCAGTTTAAAACGTTTTCTTTTTCAAATTAAACAAAGTTATTGTTTATTCATCAATAACCATATTCATTCATTAATTAATCATTATTAAATTACCTTTATTTTTTTATATATTTTTGTTTTTTCTATTAATTCTCACTAAATATTTGTTTAGCTCTTTATTAATTTGTTGACAAACTATTGTCACGTCTATCTATTAGACTAGGCGGCGTAATTTAATATTTTAAATAAATAATAATCTTGGATTTTGTAGTTTTTTTTTATTTATATATTTTTTAATGTATACATTTTATGTGTCCATGTTTAACAAATGTACTTGTAAAACTATGCTCATGATTATCATGATCATCTTTATGATCATAATGTTTTTGGGCTTTAGAAAAACTTGATTTAATTTTTGTTGCTTTTGAAAAATATTTTTAGGCTAATTTTGTATTTATTTGTTTGTGTATGTCTGTCTAACTAATACAAATATTTGTTTTTTTTACGAAATGTTGAAACTTTTTTTTTTTTAACAAGAAAACCAAATTGTTGAATCTTATCATTATTTAAACATTTAAAAATTAAATTGTGTGTTTTTTTTGTATGTCATTGTAACGATAAGCTACCGGCTGTTATAGCTTACAAAAGCTTTTTACATAGAAAAATATTATAACATACATACTTAGACAATAAAAGTACTTAATTTTATTTTGGAAAAAAATAGTACTTTTTGAGTAAGGTCATGATTTTAATCTGTATATATTAAAAATTAAAAAAAAAAAAAACAAATTTTCCTACAAAACATATTTTATTTTATTTTTTTTTTTTTGTTATAAACTAAACAAAAATTTTATTTTTATCTAAATTAATGCAACAAGTATTAATAGCTATGTTAACTAAAGTAAACTTTAAGCAAATTATTATTAACATATAGCAACATATATAAAAAAAAATTAAAGAGCTATTCTTTGTTATTTCATTTTTTATTTTTTTTCTTTATTGAAATAAAATATATAAACAAAATTGTCTAATAAGAAATTAAAGAAAAATATTTAGTTTGTGTCTTCACAGTAGTTGGTCAAGTAAAAACAACAACTGTGATCCTTTAATCATTTCTTTACACAACGGGCATTAATTGCTGGCCATTTACAATCATCACATTTCTCACACACAATGGGTAGATAATTTTCTACAAAATAAGAAACAACACATTACGATATATAATGTTGATTTTATTTACAATTTTGCAAAGTCATAATGAAAGCAATCTACTTACATATACAATTGAAGGTTAAAATTATAAACAAATTAAGAAATATAAACTGAAAAGAATAAAATTTTAATTCCCTAAGACTTTAGAGGAAATAGTTACAGATTTTATACTTTAATAAAACTTAAGGGACACATTAACAACTAACTAATTAACGCTTAATAAACTCTTCGTTTATACGCAAATTTCGTAAAGAATTATTTTGTATTTTGTTTTTGTGCCAACGCAACATACTTTTTTTTTTTTTTGGCAACGCAATATACTTTTAGCTTCACTAATCACAATTAGTTTTTATAGTGTTTATACGTACCAATTACTCACAATTAAAAATATTGCGATATCAATAGGTTGCCACATAAACGGTAAGTTAGTATTATATTTGCGAGTTACTAGTCATCTTCACATAACACTAACACTGAAGATCGTTCAATTTGATGTCCATGTTAATTTTTTCGATGTTTAAACACCCTTGTTAAAGTCAATGTTAAAAGAACCATATTTAATCATCGAAAAAATTAATATTAACATGAAATTGAACGATCTTCATTTATCATTAACATGATGTTAGTGTTAATGTTAAATATTTTATGTTACGTGAAGACGACTAGTTAGTAACTCACGAAAACAAAGCGTGATTAGTAAAGTTAATAGCAATTGAGACATGAAAAATTATCACTTTCTTTTACATTTATAGAATTTTCATTGATAATAGTTAAATTTTTCCAATCTGTGCAATTTGCGTATAAACAGGGAATTACTTATTTGAAAGTTAATTTGATTTGCAATAATCGTGCGTATAGACGTAATACTTAATAAGTGATTAACACTTGACATAAGGTCTATATGAGAAATTGTTCTATCAGAACAAGTTACTAGAATTTATTTATTTATATCAGCATATATGGTAACACGTAGATAAAATTGTATTATAATAAATCACTTTTTTAGAGTTTTCGTCGAAGAATGTTGTCAAAATTTAATGGTCATATTTGTTTTATTTTCTAAATTTCAATATATTTTTAAGATTTCCACAAGAAATTGTGATTTTTCTGAAAAAAAGAGAAAAAAAAACGTCACAAAATACAACAACAAAATGACGTTTGATATCAAAACAAAATTATCTTCGCTTGAGCTCTAACAATTATATCATAACGCTGCAATAATATAAATAAATTTGGTCCACACGTGATAAATTCTTATCATTATAAGAATTTGACGTTTGTTATAATAGAAAAATCTCTCGTGTGGACCCCACGTAAATAAAGTATTGACAATTATATTGCAAAATTTTCATATCGAAATTTTTCTAATTTTGAATTGCTTTAAAGAGGAGCTTACAAGCAATTTTTTGTCATAACAAATATAAGAAATTTATTTATATTATTGCTGCGTTATGATATAATTGTTAGAGTTGAAGCGAAGATAACTTTGTTTTGTTGTTGTTTTTAAGAAAAGGCCAATTCTTCATAGAAATCTCAATTTACTTGTTATGATAGAAAAATCTCTCGTGTAGACCCTACGTTAGTTCCAATTTACCTTCTATAAAAATTCCTGAGAGAAAGCCTCAGATTCTATTCCAAAAAAATCCAGTACTATAGTTTAGATGTTAAGAATACAAAATCTGTCCGGATTGTGCAATTTAAGGTAACGTCTTTTTGATAATATTTTTTAAAATAAAATATATAAAACATAATTCAATTTAATTTTTTTGTGTGCTGAAATGGTTTTTATTAAGATTTGAAAACGTACGGATTAGATTAATTATTGATACTGAAAAGGTATCGTTGTGGTTGTATAAAGTATTTTATAAGTAACTTATTAAATATTTTAATTGAAGCAAGTCCGTATGTTTATGTTATAAAATTGAATTGCCCACACTTTTGAAAAACAATTGAACACAAAAGATCATATTCATTTAAGAACAATATTTCCAATTGCGAATAAAAGTAATTCTTTGAATATTTGCATCTTCTGGCTGGAAGCTCCTTAGCTCCTACAAAGCGCCGTGCTAATAAGAGATAATCGTGGTTGTTAAATAAAGCATTTTATAATCACTTCCTTAGTGCTTCCTTTTCACTAAAACTACATACACATGGTACAAATATGCTAGCTTTTCTAAAGTCCAAAGTATTTTGTCGCCATTTGTCTGTTACAATATAAAAATCACTGAATTTCCGTTCTATGTTTAAAGAAAAAAAACTATAAAAATGAAGAGAATAAGAGAGAAAAAAAATCACAAGAAAACAACAGCCTTTCAAATAAAATTGTGTAGAGTGTGGAAACACTATAGACAAGTGACATGCGATCCATTTAAATTAGTTGCCAACAATGTGTTAAAAGTCTGTTTAGGCTGGTAAATGTGCAAAATTAAAAAAAAAATGAAATAAACCGAAGAAAACATTTTTGCAGACATGTTAAAGGCATGTAAGCGCCGCCACTTTATTGTTTAGCTTAAGTTTAGGAGGTAAAAAGTGAGAAAAAATAGGGATTCATATGACTGGTTACAATATTACACATATTTGTTGTTGTTTTTAATTTTATTACATGGTTAACATGCCTCGGTTCAGTTTAACTTACATACTTTTGTTTTTTATTATTTACTGGGTAATACTTATGAGTGTGTGAATGTATGTGTTTTGTCTTAAATGCTTTAAATAATGCACCTTTAGGTGGTCCCAGTTGTGGCTAAAGGCCATTATTACGACCAACACACACCTTTTTTTTCTTCTTTCTATGAAAAGAATTTCTTCTACATATTATGTGGTAATCATTACTTATATTTTCTTTTAATATGTTGGTTATAAGTTGGGTATTAAACTATTTTTATTTTGTCTATATATTCAGAGTCTAGTATTATTTATATTTATTTTGCAAGAGTTTGTTTTTTTTTTAACTACTGTGTGGTTTTTTAAAATGATTAACCCTTTAAAGGGATCAAGGGAAGGTAGTTACAGAAAGGAAAAATAAAAATTAAAAAAGTATTCTAAGTTTGGAAGATATTAATATGACAAATGGACTTAAAAAGTATTAGAGATGAGATCAATGGTCTCACCTCTAATACATTAGAGTCTGTCAAATTCTGGATTGAGATAAATATCTTTAATAATGTTTTTAAGTTCTTGCCTTTTCTGTCCTATCCTTTAAGGGTTAATATTAACAAGCTCATTTGTTTATCCATTATAGTGGTTGTCTTAATGCGTAAAACTATTTTGTTTTTAACACTAAACACTAAATGGTTTTAAATTTTCCAACTAGCATGTGTCTACACTCTTCTCTTTTTTTAAGTCTTTTGCCATTCTTGTCAGGTTATATGTTTATAATTTAAGAATATCTTTTCTATCTAGTATATAAATTTAAACATGTTGAAATATAAATCCATACTAGTTGATATACAATATAATTTCATAAAAATAACAAATAGTTTTTTGTATTTAGCAAATAAATTGCAAAAAGTTTTACACACTTAAGCAAGTTTTAAACTTAAGTGTTGCCGAGTAATTGGATTTAAATAATTTAACTATAAAAATAATTATTTAAGAATTTTTTCACTCATATTTATTTATTAAACATTTAATTAATGTAATAATAGTTGGCAGCACTGTTTATTTTTTAAACCATATTTCTTTTTAGGGCTTTCCATGTCACTTTAACATTTATCGCCACTTTATAATCATCACTTAAAGCTTATTTATTCTTTTGTTTTGTTTTCTTTTCAATATTCATATCAAACATGTATGTGATCGTGTATGAGAGCTTTTAGTTTCAATACAAATAATTATAAATCAGATTAAATCTGTGTAAACGTGTTGTCAAATGAAATCATCATATGAAATTACTAAAAAGGGATAATAACACAAACACAAAAGCACGCACAATGGAACGATCGATACACAGAAAAGTTTTAATTAAAAAAAAAAATAATTATAATAACTGGTATTTAATAATTGTTATAAAATTATTTATGACATATTGCATGCTTGATGATATTATTGATATGCCATGAAATTTATATGAAATTAATTATCAATTAAAAAGAGAATAATAATACTTATAATATAAATTGATTTATATACTTAATAATTAATAGATATTTATGTTATCAAATCTAAATTTTCTTTTAAAAAAATTTCGCAGCACTGGTTCATTTGTCCCCTAACTTTGAGTCTACATTAGAGAATTTTTTATCAAGACAAAAGTATAAAGATTTATTTAACTTCGAGTATACATTGACGAATTTTTATCAACTTCGAGTATACATTGACGAATTTTTATCAACTTCGAGTATACATTAGACGAATTTTTATCAAGACAAAAATCAAATTGTTATCCGGATAAAAATTTGTCTAATGTAGACTGAATTTGTCAGTATTCTTGTAGCATTAAAATAATATTATCAGCGATCGAGCTCTGACAACTTTGTCTTGATAATGGTAATATACACCATTTTAATCGTTGTTAGTACTTATTACATAGTTTATTATGACATACATTCTCTATTATAATTGGCAGAGATAAACAATTATCTACAACTCAAACGAAAATTTGACTTCTCTTTTGATATAAAATTTCCCTAAACTTGAGTCTACATTAGACAAAGATTTGTTTAATGTAGACTAAATTTGTCAGTATTTTAAAGAAATTTGGCATCACTGGTTCATTATGTTCCCTAACTTCGAGCCTACATTTGAGAAATTTTTATCAAGACAAACGTAAAAAAATTATCGAGTAAAAGATTTGAATTTGCAGCATTAAAAGAAAACTATGTCTTGATAATGCTTGGTAATAGACACCATCTTGGTTGTGGATGGTATTTTTTGCATAGTTTATTATAACATACGTTTTCTCCTATAATTGACACAGATAAAAAGTTATCTGCAACTGAAACAAAAAGTTCACGTTGGTCTTAATACAAATTTCTCTAATATAGACTCGACATAATAAAAGTGAGTTTAAATAATAAATCTTGCGAGTTTTTATTTTCCTTTAACTTAATTTTAATTTCTATTAATTCATATCCAAATATCTTTGACAAAACCTAAAAAAAATACAAAAATAATGTTATACCATTTTTCTATTTGCCACATTATGGAAAAAAAAGCATTTGGCTTTTGATATTTTACCGCTTTAAAAGTAAAAGACTCTAACAACAACTTTGACAGTTTGATAACTTTATTAACTTTACTCAATCAATTATCACAGAGTCTTAGCTATTCAGCTTTGCTAGCTAGCTAGCCAGCCATCCAGTCAGATGGACGGACGGACAGGCATATCAAAAGACTACTGCTTTAAAGGATCAGTTAAAATTTAGTTATATTGTATTCCTAGACAAAAACAAAAAATCCTTGTATTATATACACATATACAAAACAGAGCACCTGCTGTTTATCAAATCTATTCAAGACATACAATGGCCAAGTTTTTTTTTTTTTGTTCGCGTGGTCTTAACGCCACATTTAAATGCAGACATTGTAATTGAACGTGCTGTGATTGTTGCATTTTTAATATAAAATTACTCTCAAACTAAGCACACACCATAATATTTTGTACCTAAAAAAAATAAAATAAAATAATAATAAAAGTACTTATTGTTAGAGCGAATATGCCGTTCTATAAATACAACCCTATGATCTGTTTTTGAAAATGTTACTCTAACCTAGACTTAAACCATTAGCACGTTACTGGATTTCTCATCACGATTAGACTTTAAAACACTTTTGCCGCATACATACAACATCCGCACGAAAATAGCACTATAACTACAATTACATACAATTTATTTATTTAGTTTTTTTCTTTCTTTTATTTTTTAATTTTATTTTAATGTTGCTGTTACCATTTATTTTTACTATTTTTCATAAAGATAAAGATTTATCACTTTAATACACATTTTTTTTTTTTTTTGCTCCCGCTCTGTTCTCTATTCCAAAGCTTTTAAAATAAATATGTACTCGGTGTTTTATTTAGATCTTCGGAGGCAAAAAAAAAACCCTTTAATACAAACTTCAGAGAAGAGGTCTTGTTATTTTATAAAAAAAAAGATAAATTGTTTAAATAAAAATTATGGTAATTTGGATTAACACTTGACGATAATGAAGATCATAAATCAATGATCTTAATTTTTAAGGTAAAGTGAAAAAAAAAATAAAAGAGAATTATTATAAATAAGCGACAAAAAATAAGGATCGTCTTAGTTTGTCTGATACAAAATTGTAGCAATATCTAATTAATTTTGTTTTTTACTGATATTATTGATTCTACAACTAATATAAAGAAACATTTTACAAATTTCCTATAAACATTTTATATTTAAGGTTTATTTATTAAATTATTAAAAGAATTTAGTTTTAGAATTTTCCTTATTAAATTATTTTAAAAATTTGTATAGCACCTCTTTACACCGGAAAAAAAGAAATTTTTTTTGTCAAAATATAAACTTTAAGGAGATACATTTTATAAAGGTCTTCCTGAAAGCTTAATGAAAATGCCCCCGAGTCTAAACAAATTTATATCAAGAGAAATATCAAAATAATGTTAGTATAAAACCTTGGCTAGTGTGCATTGAATCTAACAGCATTTCTGTAGAACCACGGTTGCTGACAACTTTGTATTTATGTTGCTCAATAAAATACGCCATTTGGTAATTATTGACATACATATGTCTATAATGGATAAATTGGAGTCTATATTAGAGAAATTTTTATCAAGTCAAATCAATTTTTTTTTAAATTGCAGTTAATTTTTCATTTCCAGCAGTTATTGGGGAAAACCTATGACATAATATAACCTATGTCATCATAAACCATATAAAAAAGTACCAAATGCAATTAATATGGCATCTTTTGACAAGCAAAATCAAGACAAAATTTTCAAAGCTCAAGCGCTGGCCAATTTGTTTTAACGTTGCAATAATACTGACAAATTCAATTAGACAATTTTTAATCCGGATAACAATTTGCCTTGATAAAAAATTGTCCAATATTAGAGAAATTTTTATCAAAACAAACTTTATATTTTTATTTAAATTGCAGTTAATTTTTTATCTCCAACAGTTATTGAGAAAAATATGTCATAATTAAACTACTAACAGCAATTAAAATGGTGTCTTTTGAGAAGCAACGTCAAGACATAATTGTCAGAGATCAAACGCTAACAAATATCATAGCTCGACAGTGACAAATTTGTTTTAACGTTGCAATAATGCTGACAAATTCAGTCCACATTAGATAATTTTTTATCTAATGTAGACTCGAAGTAAAGATAAAAACCTTAATAAAAATTTTTCTAGTATAGAGTTGATGTAAAGAACTACATTTTATTTTAAAAAGTTGGATATCTCTGCTACAACCGTTATTTTAGTGTTGCCATAAAAAACATATTTTTTTCAAATTTAAAAATTTACTTAAACGAAATTTAGTAACACATATGGCCACACTTAGTCTATCATTTAATTCTTCTTCTTCTTTTTTTTTCAAATCTATACCAGTTTTATCTTAGCGTAATTAACTTTATTTTTTTCCATTTAGCACGAGGAAGCAGAATCACATTTTTAACAGCTCATAAATTGTCTTCTAAAAAGCTTTACACTTTACTCTCTCTATCTCTCTGTACCTCCCTCCACCCTAGCAACATACATATGTACTTTTATATTTGTCTTAACATTAGTGGACGGTTTTGCAGTCTATCTGTCAGTCAGTCAGCTAGTTAGTTAGTTAAGTTATTTTTTTATTTTATTATTATTATTTTTTTCTTGCTATGAAATAAATATCTTATAGTATAAATGTATTTATTTGCCAATATTTGCCTGGTAATTATACTGTTAGATACGCATGTCAATTTCGCACTCGATGTTAAAGATTATGAGAGGCCTGCCGCCGCCTTCTAATTTGAAGATACAACAAGCACGAGACGCAAAGCAAAACTCTGCAATTCCAGTTAATAATCTCAATCAACTGATGTGATGTCTTAACTAAAATACTCCCACTTTTAATTTTTTTTTTACTTCTTCCAAAGTTGATTTTGTTTATACTTTAGTTTAGTTTCGCTTTGCTGTAGACTAGATTCTAAGAGTTGATAAACATAGTCAAGTCATTGTATTAATGAAAATGCTTATAATGAAAATGATCATGATCATTGTAATGATCATGAAGAAGCTGTAAAATTGTTCATTCACGGTGCTTTCTATAATGCTGTGGCACATTCAACATCTTTTGACAAGATGTTTAGATAGAGTTTTTTTTGCTTTCCTCGTTTAACTCTTTTTTTTTCTAGTGCAAAATTTACTCTAATGTTAAAAGGAAGATATTTGTTTTTTTGTGCTTTTCTTACCGCAAAACCGCCTACACTTTAAGTTTTATATTTTACTATGAATTTTATTTGAGTTAGTATGTGTGTATGTATGTTTGTTTTTATACATTGATCTACCCACTGTACTACACTCACTTTATAAAGTAAATAAACTTTATGTTGATGTTACTATTCTTTTGCAGTTGTTGTTGTTGTTGCTGTTTTATTATTTAGTTCGTGTTAAATTGTGTGCTGATATGTTGCTGTCGTTGTTTTTGTTGTTGTTGTTAGTGTTTTGCTATTATGACTTTATTAGCAAGATCATTAATGTTTAATTTACTGGGGAAACTGAAAATGAGTGAATTGGGAAAACTTAAGTGTTTATTCAATATTTATTTATTTTTCTTTTCATTTTAAAAGTATAATATTTTATGGTTGAATAATTTTTGCTTAAAATATATTCTTAATTCAATGCTTTTGTCTATTTTTTATTTTTTTATTTGAGTCAAAATATTCATTCGAAACTGAGATTAAATTTATATTTCGTATAAAATATTTAGCTGCTTAAATATTTATATGCATAATAATATTAATGGTATTTTGTTTAGTAATGATTGTAAATAATTATTTAATTACTTAACTTATTAAAAACAACAATAATTTTAGTAGCATGATTGAAAACATTTGCAACTCTTCGCTCTTTAAAGATATTTTATTATAAAGAGAAGTATTTTTTAATTAATTATTATTTTTTAATTACATAATAATATCAATAATTAAATTATTAAAACAAAAGTATTTAGTATTTAAAATATTGCTGTAACTAAAGCTAGTATTTAGTTGCAAATGTTTTTTTTTAATAATCTGTCTTTAAACATTTATCATAACATCACAATTATAATTTTATAATAAAAATGCTAAATTTACATTTCAACAATATTCTGTTGGTATTTAAATTATTTGGCACAGCATCAAATTATGATTTTTTTTTTTTAAATTTCAAAAATAATCATCAAAATTTTTATTTTAAAATTAAGAAATTAATAGAATATTTTAATTCCTTTTTTTCTAAATGGGTGGTCTATTATTTGGTTTTTATCTATTTCTGTACATCTTAACATCTGCTCTTGAAATCTATTATTATTTTTTTAATTAAGATTTAATTTTCTATAACCGTCAGACATTCAGTCAGTCACTGGCATTTAGTTAATGCACCAAATAATTATTAAACACTTTAAATTCAATTAAATACAATAAAATGTGTGTATTAAACATTTTTCCCCAAAAAATACATGCATATAGGCAGCAATCATTAAATCAGCTGCTGTTTTGTGTTTAAAGTGCAGCAGCCAGCAGCAGCCGCACTAGTAACTAACAATCACTGCTCCCAGTGCGGAATTACATATGTTGGAAGCCTACTTTACAACAAGTAATGTACATATATTTTATGGATGTTTCGTTTTTTTTTTTCGATTGTTTCATTGATTATAATCTTGTGTTATGGCCTCTGTGGTGATTTAAAAAATACAGCAGCAGCAGACAATAAAAATTTAAATTTAAATAAAAAAAAAGACCAACAACAATACTACATCGAAATAAGCATAATGAATGTACTTGTTGTTAATACCATGTATATATTGTAACTTTCACTGATTTGCTATTGTTTCGTTTCATTATTATTATTTTTTTTATTTTTTGGAGGGGATATCAAATTCCTCTTTATTTTTAAGATTGAAAAATAATAATTATTAAATAATATACTACTCATATTTGACCGTAATGATTTAAAATTTCATAAGTTTTGTGGAAAAAACTATAATAAAATAATTAGATTAAGTATAAATGACCTTTTCGATTTAACCTTTATTTTTTTTCTGGAATATTAATAAAAACATTTGGTTTTAGTTTGTGTTTAGGGAATAAATAATAGTATTTGTATTTGTATTATAAAAATAATTAATTTTAATTATTATTTATTAAATAGAATTTAATATGACACTATTATTGCTATTAAATCTAGTAAAAGCAAACAATATAGATAATATATTTATGATTTTGTTTTTATTTTGTTTTTCAAAAATTTTAACTAGAAATAAATGTTAATTTAAAACTAAAATTATTATTGTCTTTTTAGTTTTAAGTAAAATTAAAAAATAAAATTTAAATATGAATTTATTTCCCATATAACTTTTTTAATGCATTCAATCATCTTAATTGAATCAATAATGTATTCAATTAATTTATTAATTGACATTTTTTTAGTTTTTAATTTTTTATAGTTTTTAGTATTTCATATAATAGTTTTGGTGATAGTAGCAAATTCAAACAAATTTTTAATTAATTTTATAAAATTTCTTTATAACGGAAATTAAAAATTTCAAGACCTTTTTTTTTTAAATATAATATTAATATTTAAATTAAAATAGCACTTAAACGAATAAAGATATCTCACTGAAATTTTGATCTAATATAATTAAACTTGTCTTAAAATTAAAGAATTAAAAAAAACTCCCATTTGTTTCAAACAAAATGCCCAAAATTTCTTTTCGTCAAAAAAAAGTCTTTCAAAAATTGACATTCTTCTTTAAAATCGCTACTCTGCTGTTATAAGAGGCGTCTGTCTGAAAATACTTCGTGGTTCAGGGAAATTTCCCTCCCCAAAATGAAAACTCTTAATGAAAAATGTGTACTAAATCTTAAAATTTAGGGAAATAGTTGTGAAAATCATTCTATTTTCCTCCCTCAAAAGCTTGAGCTGGATCCGAGCCTGTCGTGGTTGTATGCTTTACCTACAAAGGTCTTTATTGGAATTAATATTATGCTGATCTCTGCTTCTTAATTTGAAAATTTAATACAAAAACATTAAAACAAATTTAACATTGTTTTTATAAAGCCTGTGGGGAGACCTTTGCCCCAAGTTACTACTGATTTACTTTAGACGTATTAAGTTTTCTTTTGAAAACATTAAAAAAATCATAATTTTATCACTGAATAAATATTGCCACCTTTTTGGAAAAAAAATTAAAGTTCCAAATTTAGATTAATATAACATTTTTAACGGTTTCTTATAATTATATGATTCTTGCAGCAATATTATTAAGAATTTTGTGGAGAATCTGGCAAATATTTTAGGCATATTTTAGGGGCAATATTAAGCCCGCCAAGTTTAAAATAAAACTAAAAAAGGGATAAATATAAGGTACACATTTATTCAGGCATGGATCCAGCTCAAGTTTTTGGGTGAGGAAAATAATATGATTTTCTTAACTATTTCCTTAAATTGTATGATTGGGTAAAGATTTTTCTTTAAATAATTTTATTTTGTGGAGGGAAATTTCCTTTTTTCCTTCCCGTGGATCAGCGTCTGCATTTATTTTGTTCCCAATATATGCCAAAACTAAGAAGTGTAAGCTACACTTATAAGCAAATTTTTTTTGTGGATATTTACAAGAACTATTTATATATAAAAATGTCTTTTCTAATTAAAAAAAAAAAACAGGATATCCGAGATAGCCAACTTTGGAGAGCCGCTGCGTATTCTTCTGACCTTCTAAAATTCTGTTCTTTTTCAAACCAACTCATAAACACCTCAGCTATGAATGTATCCAAATTTTATTAAGATATCTCCAACAATTCACCAATTACAGAATTAATGCTAGAAAAGCGTTTCAAAACCACTATGTGGCACCTAAATCATTTCGCCATGTTTTTTAAACCATAAAAATTTGCGTGAAATCCTGATATGTTTTTCTTAATATATGTTATAAATATATATATATTTTAATAAAGAAAAAAATTAAGGGAAAACTAATTGCCACGTGTTTTAACTAACTTTGCCAATTTATCTTTATTATTCAATCAATTCGAGCCGGTGTTTTTTTTTATAAAAATTTACTTTTAATACAAATTACACTTAACCTAAGTTTAATATTGAATAAATCTCTTTTTACTATCCATCCACATTTACATTTTATATTTGAATGTGTTTATAGTTTTACATACAAAATGAAATTTGTTTGTAATCACTTATGGTTTTCACACTGATTTATGTTTTCGTATCAATAATTCATTCATTTTTTCTCTTTTAACTATTAAACGTTTAAATCCATAAAGTGTTATTTTTTCTTTTTTTTTGTCGAAATTAAAGTCATGTGCTTTACAATGAACTAAATTTTGTTGTTGTTAAGCTTAATAGGTTTTTTTCGCTTTCTTACAAATTTTATGGTAAAAATAATAACAATTTTTTTTATTTCGTTTTATTTTTTGAACTAAAGCAAAAACTTTATTTCTATTTCTTTGATTTTTTAAAAGATTGTATCACTCAACCAAAACAACTGGGTTTCTTTTTATTTTTATTATTTTTGTATTTTCTTATTTAACTTAAACATTTATTTTAACGTGTCCATTCAATTAGCATGTGTTTTTTAGAGTTGTATTTTTTTCTGAATGGAAAAATAAAGAGCTTTTTTTTTGGGTACTTTACAGGGGAGTGAAAAAAAAAACAATAATAGTTTTCCAGTCAAAGAAAAAAACACAAATTTCAATTTGAATTATTTTGTTTTATTAAGTAAAAAAAAAAAAAAATCTGTGAAAAATCTCTATATATTTTTTTGCATATTTATCTTTTCAAAAACAAAACTTTGGGCCATAAATTTAAAATTCCATTTATTATAATAAGGTTACGTATATTTGTTTATATTTTATATATTTTTTTCATAATGAACTGTGAAAAATCATAAGTATATACTTAAAAAAATCTGATGGGGTAAATTAGGCCCCCCCTTCTTTATAATAAACTTTGTAATTTAAATTGTGTTGATATTTTCAAGATCATAAATCTCTTTGAAGGTTGAATATAAAACATATACATTTTTTATTTTTCATACAAACATTATTAGGTGAAGAACGATTTAAATCATTTTCAAATATTTGAGTTAATAAACAAATAAAAGTATTTCAAAGATGGCTATAATCTTTAGCTTTATGAAGAGAGTTTTTTTTATCAAAATAAATTGTTTGAAAAAAAAAACAGCTGATTTGAATTTGATTGAAGTATTTAGTTAAAGGCAATTGATGGTGTAGTTTTTTTTAAGTGTTTATTTACACTGGAAAAATTTTTTTGTTATAAAGTTCTTTTGCTTTTAAATATATTTTGTTTATAATATCTTAACATTTTTGTTAAAGGTTAATGATCGTTTTTTTTATTAATTACACTTAAATGGGATTTTTTTTTTTTTGGAATTTTTATATTTATAATATGATATTTTTATTTATGTTAAGAAAAATTATGAAATTGAATAAATAAATTTATTTTTTAGACTAAAAGTTAGGTTATAAATATTTTTTTTAAGAATTTACCAAAAGTATACAAAAATTTAATAAAATTTATAAAAAATGCTTGGCCTTAATCAAAGCAATTTTAATTTTTTGTTTTTTAAATATCATTAAACAAAACATATTAGAGCCTATTTACACTAAGGATTTCCCTTAGAAATGTTGTATTTGGGCTTTAAAGGCTACGTTACTCTACGGTAAAATGTAATGTAAATGTAACAAATCAGCTGACACGTTTTCCTTATGGCAGTTAAGCGAGAAGTACTTCAAAGATAAAAAATATTGAACTTTAAAGTACCGTAAATACATTTTGTCAATTGATTTATTCTTATTTAACAATTTTTTTTCTTTTGATCAGACGAACATTTTTATTTGGAAATCATTATTTCAGCTGAAAACATAATTTAATTTTTACAGCTTTATATTTTATGTTATAAAATTTTAATAACAAAATAATGAAAAGACTGGATTAATATAATTTATTCGTTGCATAGCTGTCAGTTGGCAGTTGTAACGAAAGTATTCTATGTAGTTGAGACTTTATATGTATTTATGTACTCAAAAACGTAAATGTAACGTAGTAACCTAATCAAATTAAAGGGCCAACCAGTCAACTTTTCAAAGCAACGTAAAATGAAGAAATGTAACGTGAAACTAGTCAACAAAAGTAAACGTATCATATGTTTATGAACATTCATTGTGTAGACAACCCTGTTCTTTGGTTACTTTGCAAGAAAAATAAAGTACAGGGTTGTTAAAAAGTCTCGTAGCTACGTAGAAATCTAATTTCAATAGATTTATGCGATACGCTTCCTAGAATTTTTTGGCCAATGGCTACATACACACGTTCGCATAAGACGGGTTGAAACAGCTGATTGCGTTACGATTAATTTTTGTTTACTGGTAGGGCCTCTACATATTTATGTGACAGCTGTGAAACAGTGTTGACAGCTTTTTTATTTTAACATACCAAATGTGTGTAAAAAATCTCTGTAAAAAGTTTATCCATTACACAAAATATTATGCTGATTTCTTCACTAAAAAAATTGTTAAAATAATTTAAATAAAATTTAAAATTGAATTAATAAATTAAAATTAAAAATTTTTGTCATAAACGCAAACTAATAAATCTAGCGATTTTCAAATAAATTGAGACTTATTGCTAATATGTGTAATTGACATCACTGATGGAGTAAACAACTACTTCCACTTCCATTCACATTTACGTTTACGTTTTTACATTTAAGTTAACGGTCGAGTAATGGAGCCCTTAATCAAATTAGATGGCTCTACGTTTTTACGTAACTGCTATAAGAACAGTGTTAACAGCTTTTTATTTCAATATAACAAATCTGCATAAAAAATCCCTGTGAAAAGTTTATTAATTGCATTTTGGAGTTTTCTGTACTAAAAAATATTTAAAATAATTTAAGTAAAGCTTAGACTGGAATCAAGAAATTAAGAATTCTTGTCATAAAAGCACAAATTTCATTTTGAATACAAATCGCTAATATACAAACCAATAAATAAAGCGATTTTTAAGCAAAATATCCTTAAAAAATAGCACTGCGATATCTTTTTAAAAAAATCAGCATTAATTTTCTTTTAATAAATTACAGAAATATTAAATTATATCAAATCATTTTAAAAATTTGAATTTTAAAATAATTTGCTTAAATTTCACCTTATATTCGAATATAATACTAATAGTGAAAATTACATTTATGATAATTTAAAAAAAAGATTGATGAGTTTTCATCATAACATTAGACTATAAAGATTTTTTAAAAGAACTTGAATATATCAAACATTCAACAAGAAGCAAAATATAAATTATTTCATTTATTTAGATTTTCTTTTATTTCAACACTTGAAACTGATAAGAATTTCTTTGAAACAAAAGAAAAAAATTAAAATAAAACTTAAAACAAAAAATATAATAGACAAAAAGGCCAAAGAAAAATGTTAATGATGGATTACTATTTACAAAAACATTTTCACTTTTAGTGCCACTGTTTTCATTTTTTTTTTTAGAATTTCTATCTAGATACATTTCAAAAGGTATTAGATATTTGTAGTGTATATATACATTTGTATTTTTTTTTTTTAAAGTTTTTTAAAGATCAATGAAATTGTTGTTGTGGATTTTTTAAGTTTATTTTTTTGTGGTTATTTTGAAAGCCTTAAAGTTTTAAAAACAAAATTTTGAAAGACATTATAAAGCTTTTTTTTCCGCTGAACATTCTTTCTAATACTTAGAACGACAATTGATAGACATATAACAAAAACAAAAAGAAAAAATTGTATTGAATATAAAAACTATTAATGATTTTTGATTTCTTTTTTTAGATTTTAAGGAGACCACAAATAAATTTCAAATATTAATGATTAATGAATAAGTTTAGTTAAGAAAATAAATAAAAAAAGTGTTAGAAAATTAAAGATTTTGTTGAAAAAGAAATGCTAAACAGATTTGTCTTAAAAAATAAAAATAAAACAAAAAGTAATAATCAATTTTTTTAATTATTTTCTAGAAATATTTAGATTTCCTCTTTTTAATATTAAAATTATCAAGTCTTCTTAGATAATTTTGTATTAATTTAATGTTTTTTTTTTTCTTTTTTTCACTAAATTTTCTCTTTGTGTATACAAAATATTGATATTTTAAATATTTCCTGTTTTTTTTTTTAAGGAAAAATTTATGGTTCCCAAAATGTTCTATATATGCAGATTTTATTATTTTTTTTTAAAATCTAATTAAAAATTGTATAATTTAGTTTCCCTTTTCTAAATATATAATAAAATATTTATGAGCAAAATACTTAAAAAGATATTTCAAAAGATTTATATCAAATACCACTGGATTTACAAAATGATGATTTTCCACAACTTGGCACAGATTTGTTTTTATTTTTCTCCTTTCTATCACACGTTTTTTTTCACAATTTTTCAAATATTTCTTTTCCATTTTTTTGTTGTTGTTATTTCTTAATAAAAATCACTCTAAACAAACTTTTAATAAATTTAACACAATAAATTTTCATTTTAATTTTCATTATCATCAGTTTTTACAACATCATAAATATATTTTATAGCAAATGCACAAAGCACACGGTAGCGGCAAATGTAAGACATGAAAATTTTTTCTAACGTGTCTTCTTCTTCTTCTTCCTGCTCTTCTATTTGCCACCCACACATGCATTTTTGTCAGCTGTTTTTTTTTTTTTTATTTTATAATTTAAAAAATTGTGGCATTCATTTTACATTTATTGCATTTAGCATGAGTTTTAAAATTATTTATTGTTTTTGTTATATGTATAACAACATTTACTACAACATTGTTATATGTTGTTTTTATTTTTTTTTTAAAAGATATCTTTTTGTTGTTGTTATAACATGCAAATTATTTGTATTATTTTTTTCTGCATATTTCTTTCTTTTTTTTATTATTATATGTATTTTCTTTTAAACGGTTGCATTTATTTTGACACATTGTTGACATGTGACATGAGTATACAACAAGCATGCCTGTGTTATGTTTAGGTGAGTGTGCGTATTTTTTGTTTAATATAAACACAGTGTTGTATATTAAAGTGTTTATGTTACTAAGAGGTTTATTTTTATTCAATTATTATTACAAGTGGTTTTTGTTAATAATACATTTATTTTGTTAGTTTTTGAGTTATTTTACATTTAACAAATGAAAGTCAAAGTTTTTATATTTATATATATTATTATATGGCTTTTTTTATTTTCCAAAATTGAAAAAATAAATAAAACGCAACAACAAAAGCACAAAAATCACATAATTTAAATGTCATGGAAAATTGTAACGCCTACAGTGAAAATTGTTTAATATAAATGTTTTGTGTGCTTAATTGAATAAATAATACTTAAATAGATTTATATTCATTTTGATTAAATTATTGCCTTGATTTTTTTCTCTTAGCTACTATTTGAAAATTAAATACAATAAAACTTAAAAATATTATGCTCTCGTTATATAATTTTATGTAAGTAGGTTTGTAAAATAAAATTTTCACAAAAAAGTTTCCATAAACCAGTTCAATGAAACCTTTATTTTTTTGTTACAAAAAAGTACAAAACAAAAAATAAGATGATTCTTAAACCAACATACTGACCTAGAATCTGTTAAAAGGCTAATGACAGTGATTGAAAGTTCTTGCAAACAACGTCATCATCTTCAACATTGTCAGCATCATTGTAAAAATAAACTGGGATTCAAAAACCACACACTGAGCTTGTTTTCCAAATGGGGAACAAGAAAACATATAATAAATATAAAATAAAACATAAAAAAAAACAAGTTGCAGTAGATGAATTGGTAATTATTGTCAATAAATGCCTCAATCATTGATTTAATTTTTCTTGATTCGTTTTAATTGAAAGTTCTTTGCTTAAGAATTCATTCATTCATTGATTCACTTAAAAAGTGAAATTTTTTGTTTTATTATTTCTACATGAAGTTAAAAATTAACAGTTTTGTGGTTAGACATTAAACCAAAGGTTAACTAAAGTTTAGTTAAATTCAACATAGAACTGATATTGAATTAAAATGTTTATTATGTGCGAGTTCAAGCTTACATAGTGTTTACATTAGAAAATTTTTATGAAAACAAACGTCAAAATTAATGCAAATATATAGATATGTCAAATCTACTATGTCGAGTCTACATTAGAGAAATTTGCATCAAGATAAATGTGATTTTTTTTAAGTAGTAGATAATTTTTTATCTCTGTCCATTATAGAAGAAAACGTATATCATAATAGATCATTATCAAGACATAATTGTCAGAGCCGGAGTGCTGAAAATTTTCCATTAACGTTTCAATAATACTGACAAATTTAGTCTACATTAGACAAATCTTTGTCATGATAAAATTTGGACGTTTGTCTTGATACAATTTTTTTCTAATGAGGACTCAAAGTTACTTCGAGTCTATATTAGTAAAATTTGTATCAAGATAAACGTAAAATTTTTGTTTGAATTGCAGATATTTTGTCTCTGTCAGTTATAAGAGAAAACATATATCATAACAAATCATGTAAAAATACCAACAACAATATTTTAACGCTGCAATAATATTGAAATTTGCAGTCTACATTAGATACAATTTTTATCCTTATAACAAATTGACGTTTATATTGCAACAAATATTTCTAATGTAGACTCGAAATTTTATATATGCACTTTAACAGCTGTAATCACATAATACAATAATCAACTGTGTAATTAAGTTTATCTTGTACAGATTCGCACTAGATTTAAAGTTTGTCTTAATAAAAATTTGTCTAATACTAACACTATGTTGTCACAAAACTGCCATAACATATTTTTATAACTGGAGTCTATATGCGATAAATTTTATTGTATTTGTCAGGTTAGAATCCCTATAAAAAATTAACTATAAAAAATAAACCTTAAGAGCATTTTTTATGCATATAAAATAGCTATTAATATAAGCTTATGGTTGCTAATTCTTAATGAACATTTACGATTTCTTAGGATAATATCTTAATGATTTTTTTATATAAAATAATAGTAAATACTTTTTTTACTTTATATTTAAACCTAAATTAATATTAATTAAAACTTTTTAATTCTCCTTCGTAAAACTTTATTTTCACCAAATATTTTTTAAAGAAAATATAACAAAATCTTTATTAAAACCAATTAAAAGCAATGGATTATTTTAAGAATTTCCTTATCAATTAAAAAAGTATTTACAACCTCAACAACAACACAAAGGAATTTATTTATGTCTTATTATTACAACATATTTTTTTTATAACATTTAAGTTAAAATAAATTTTTTCCTTAAAATATCAAATGAAAATAATCATATTAAATATATACAAGTTTTCAATTAGTTCAAAAACATGAAAAAGAAAATTTATTTAATGTCAAAATATCAGTAATGGTTTTTTGATTGATTTGTTAACAAATTACATATGTTAACATGCCTTTTTCTATTCCGCAAATCCATTAAAAAATATTAAGTGAGGACATTAATACACAAAATATATGTATTGTATGTATGTATACAATTACAAAATCCTCTAAAACTGTCATAGATATACATATATATATATATAATATATATAAAATAAAATCCAACATCTAATATTACAGTCAGTATCCGGCTAAAAGGAAAACAGAAAACGCCAAAATATTGTTAAGTATTAATCACTTACATAAAACCAAAACTAGTTCAAAATTCATCAAACATTTGTTGTTTGTTTTGTTTTTTATTTTCCATAAATAATAACACTTTCAACATTATTACAACAACAACAAAAATTGAAAATAATATTAACAGAAAAAAAACTTGTACAAATTAACAGCAAAAAGCCACCAATGGTCTACACCACCAATATATTTTTAAACAAAGTGTTAATAGAAGTCGCTCAGTTAGCGTCACATGCAGGCTAATAACTTCGAAAACAACAACAACAAAAATATGGTAACTGCTATTTACAACAGCTCGCCAAGTTAACAACTTAGGTAGCAGTCAAGTATTTATTTCATATGACAATTTTTAAGATTATTATGTATTTTTGAACAAGCTTGACTTGCAGATAGTAAGTGCGATTGTTTTTATTATTATTATTATTGTTGTTGTTGTGTTCAGTGGCGTTTATTGAATATAATTTTTTCGTTTTTTTTTTTATTTTTGCGTAGGCTACAAATTGATGATACGTGTTTAAGAATGATCAACAACACATTATTTAATGGTTTGTGTTTAGTTGTAATACACATATTTAATATCATACTAGCAGTTCATGGAATATACTTTTTTTTACTATTTTACTGGTAAATTAAAATTATTTTTTAACAAAACAAAAACATAAGTGTAGATTGTTGTAGTAACACCTCCCCACAGGCAATTGTTTATGGTTTTTAAGTAAATATTAACAACAAACCAGCTTTAAACAAAAACTGTGTGGCCCGTCATAAAGGGTATTTCATCAAACTTATGTATGAAAAAAAAAAAAATTGGCAAAATTAATCAAATTTAGATTAATAGGAAAGTTATGAAATTATTCAAAGTCTAAAGAGTTATTTGGCCACGCCTTTTCATAATTAAATAAACGCCTCCAAAATTATTGGGGGGAATTTTATAATATTTAAAAAAGACCTTGAAAATTTATGTTAATTGAATTGAACTGTCAAAGTTATATTTAAATATTGGCAATAGCATTAAATAGTAATGCGGATCTATCTCATATTTTGGAACTAGAAAACGTAAATGTAGCCAATATTTCATTGTTTTGTAGTTGAAATCGCTAGATTTTCTATATTAGACAAATCTTTATCATGATAAAATTTTAACGTTTGTCTTGATAAAAATTTGTCTAATATAGACTCAAAGTTATCCAGTCCCCGTAGCCACATTTATTGTTTTCAATCTGAAAATGTTTAGCTAGTTACAGAAAACGTGTACAGATTTTGGAATTTTTACACTAAATTGTTATAAACAATTCCCTCCAATGTAATCTTTAGTGAGAGCAATATACTTCATTCACATTGAGGTATTTAAAAAATAAATTACCATAATTATTATGCAGAAATACACATCCTATTATTTCTGGTATTTATGCGTGTATATGAAACACCCTTTAGTTTTTCTTAAATAAAAAAAAGACAAAAATTATGTAAGTATAACAGCCTTCAGTTATTTTAAGAAACGAGTTAAAATATGTCTTCTTTTATCATTAAATCTGATGCAAATTTCTAGATAAGAAATCTTTTTTTTCTGTATTTTTTTGCTGACAAAAAAAGTAACGACATCTAATAGTTTAATACTAAACAAGATGACTTCCGTTGTGAAGACAATCTACAAGATTGTAGAAAAAAAACATCATGTTATAATAACACACAAATCAGAAAATCAGAACTGTGAAAAGTTCTATTTATCAGAGCTGATAAATCGGTATTAGGAAAAAAGGTACTAATGTAATTTTTAAATAGAAAATTTTTAAGTATTGGCAGCCTTTAATGAAATAAAATTAATAACAAATTGAAGAGTTTATAAAAAAGCTAAAGAATGTTTCTGAACATTTAAATTACAATAAATTTAGTATGTATATGAAAAATAGTACTATATAATTAAATTGCGTGGGTACTGTGTTATGTAAAAAATAAGAACAATGGTACTAAATTCTTCATCCCTGTTTCTAATACTTGTTAGAAGATTTTATGAAAAAAATTTAAATCTATTTGAATATTTGTAGTTTTATGTCTATATAGTTTTTTTTTGTTTCTTTCTTGTATATGCCAAAGTAGGAAGTGAACCCAATTGAACAGATGGAGCTGACAGAGTACGAGTACAACAAGTTGTTGTATGGAAATGTACATGTCCATGATCATTGAAATAATATTTTGTATGTTTATTAAGAGAATTGTGCGTATGCGTTTAAATTAATGATGGGTGATAATGATGATTGTAATAATAATAATAGTAATAATAATAATAATGACGATGATGATTTAATTTATTTACATTCATTATAAAATTCATTCATACTGTTGGTGCTGCTACTATTACTACAATACTCTTACTACAATATGACAATGACAGACAGACAGACAGACGGACAGACTACAACCTACATTTATTAACAGTGTTGCTAGAAATACGAATTATAAGTGTTGGCTACTTAAAAAAAAATAAATATAAAAAATTACATACATATATTATTTTCATATTTAAGTTATTATCGCAAAAAAAAAACTATTATAACGTCACAAGTTTATTTCGTCAGCTGCACTTACATTCATACAAAAAATACTTGTGTATCACTGTAGACGCAAGAAGTGAATAAAAATAAAAACCCCATTGTGGCGAGACAGTGTCTGGGACGTTGACACACTGTTCGATCTTTACATTACAAATGGAATAGTGTATACATACATATAGTATACAATAGTAGTATAGTTGTGGTAATAACTAACAGTTGTAGTATGTAACTAAATAATTTACTTATTGTATAGTATTATTACTATTTTGAAAGTAGTAGTAGTATATTTTGTTTATTGTTATTTTTTTATTAGTTGCTGCTTGCTGTCTTCTTAACTTTGTAAATTTTTGATTGCACCTTATTTAAACTAATAAACGTGCTACAAAAACTAACACTATTACTATTTCTACTGTTGCTGTCTTTCTGGTATCGATGCTGTTTAAATATTCAATATAATTTCATATCTTATTTACTGTTTACAGTGTTGTTTAAAACATTATTATTTTTTGTTTTTTTTTTAAATATGACTTTTTTCAAATAAAGTGTCAATTGCTTTGACTCTCAAATGAATTGTACACGTATTGCTCTCAATGTACTTGAAGGTTGCCAAACATTCATACATATTTTACATACATATATACATAAATAAACACTTACACACATTCATACATTTAGCTTTATATACATATGCATATATATGTATATGAACAGTTTTCAGATCAATCATGTTTATTTTTTTTTACACACATTTGTTGTAACTATTATATGGTGGTTTAAAGAAAAAAAAAACTAAATTTAATTGAATTGTTAAAAATGTGTGAAATTATTACATTTTTTTATGTTTTGTTTGTTTGCCTGTTGACAACAAATAATATAAATACAAAAACAAAAATGTGTTGAAATTTTATGTGTGGACTATGACAACAAAATTAACTTAAGAACTGTTATGTTAGTACTTGTATCTAAAAAAAAATATGTATAAATTTAAAGTCTCCACAGTGGAAAAAATAGTTTATTTAAATAAGGTTTGTCAATTTAACCTTGTTAAAATTTAATTTAATGAAGTTTAAAAAATATTTTTCACTTGAGTTTAAATGCTGCAGACAGTAATTAAAAAATATCTTCTTTATGATATAATTTAGTAATAATCATATTTTACAGCAACATTATATATCTTTCCAATAGAAGTATGACATGTGTTTGACAGTTACTCCCCAGCTGACGTGACTATTTCAATTAGTATGTTTAGTATTGTAGAAAATAACTTTACACTTATTGTACTACAATTTAAAGTAATTTTACACTAATTTCATACTAACAACAAATCATTATATACAGGGTAATAAAAATATGCTTTTAACATTAAAAATATGCTTTTCAAATTAAAAATAGGCTTTTAAAATTAAAAATATGCTTTTAAAATTAGAAATATGCTTTTAAAAATACATATATAAATATTGATTTACAGTCGTATTCAGAAAAAATAATGTAAGCTTGATAAAGGTTTACTATTTTTTCTTATGGAAATTTACATGCAAAAAGTTAGTAAACCTTTATCACATCATTATTTTTTTGTGAATACGGCTGTTAATTTTTAAATATTTCCTATTCATGCTAAAAAAAGCTTTATTAATAATTGCTAAAAAAAATTATGTTCTTATTGCACTTCATAATATTTAAGTCTAAAATAAGCAAAAATATGCTATTTAAATTAAAAAAAAGCTCTGAATAATAATTTGTAAAGAAAATATGACAAAATCCTTGCAAAATTAGTAAAAATGTTTGAAATGCATAAACTATTAGTTGTTTATTTAAGTCCAGAAAAAATATGATTTGACATAATATTGATTAAATAAAAAATACTAATTTTATTTCCTTCAAATTGAAACTATAACTAAAATTTCAATGTTACTAAAATTTAAGATTATTATTAATTGTGCTATTATTCACACGTCTAATATAATATATTAATTAATTTTCTGCTAAAATATCAAATAAAGCCGCTTTGGTTTAATAAAAAAAATTCACCCAAAAAAATGCAATCATTTCCTACATTAATTTAAACATTGTGTGCAATTATCCAATTGACAGTTATAAAGATAAAAAGAAATACATTTGCCAATTTAATTGAACAAAATAGTAATTAAAAGTAAAAGTATATATTTTTTTCTGTTGGTCTCATACAAATAAAATATTTAGTTTAAACAAAACTATCGTGACTACAACATTTAGTTTATTTTTATGTATTAACAATTAAATAAAATATACTTCTACTAAAAATAAAAAAATAAAAACTAAAATTGTGCATGTTATTTTAGTAGTTAAATTAAACTGAAACCAAAACCGACATCAATCACAATTGAAACAAAAAAAGACTCCACATATAAAATAGCATCCCAAATCCTTTTAAATGAAGATCATCACAAAAACTGTATGCTCCAATTAAAACCAAATAAACATGTGTTTTTTTTCTGTTAAACAAAAACAAACGTGACTATAAAGTGACAGTTTAAACTAAATAAAAATAAAGTTTTACAGGCAAATTTGAAATTAACAAAAATATATAAAACAAAAATTGTAAAGAACTACTAGAAGAGGAAAAAAAGTGAATATAACGGTTACTAAATATATTTTTTACATTAAATGTTAAACAAGAGCAATTTACATCCACTCACTTACTCACTACATACACATGTTACTTTCCAACACAACAGCACTAAACGTCAAATAGACAATTTATTTTAAAACAACATCATCCACATAAAAAAGAAAATTCCTCTTACAAGTGCTTGGAGAGCAATGAAAAAAAAACCAAACAGAAAATAGTAATGGCATATTTGTATTTATAAGTACTCGTAGCAGACTAACCCAGTGATTCGGTCAGTATGTAAGTCCGTTTGTCATTTGTAAGCATAACTACAACACCCACTGTGATGTTAATGATTATTTAGACTAGAATTGAATTAATAAACAAGGAATAGTAACAAAATGCAACCACAAATAAATAAACCAAACGTTTTAGCTACTAAAACCAATTAGCCTATATATTTTTATAAATAAAAGTACAGTGGGCGATAGAATAAGATATTTGACCTTTTAAAGACAAAACAAATGAATATTAAAAACAAATTTAACATCCTACAATTGTAGTCCTATTGAGCATAATTACTTTCCAACAATCTGCTGTTTATTTTTCTAAATAATAATTCCACATCATTTTAGTGCTTAATTTCTCCAACTTGTCAAAAGTTTTCGAATCAAAAAATAATTTATTATTGTGATAGTCATTTAGTTTATCACAGGATGATTTGATAATTTTCAAACTGGATACTTATAAAGTAAACAAAATATAACTCATGTACTCGCACTCACCCTGTTGTTATACAAGAGTAACAAGAGAAATATTTTTTTGTATTAAAAATGTCTCACTTAGTTACAGAAATCTGGTACAGTTTTCCAAATAATTGAAGGAGTAGTGTAATGGATTTTCCTATGCTATAAATCTCATAATTCAAACCTAAAGAAATTTTATTTTAATTTTTGTTTTTCTAGTTTTATAAATACAAATGAAATTCTTGGAATTTAATTTATTTATTTTCTTGACTTTTAATAAACTCTAATTGAGTTAATGTTCTTTTTGTAATAAAGAAATTCCTAAATAAAAATTTAATTGTTACACCTTTAAAATTAAAGAATTTTCACATTTTCAATTCTTTTACCGTTATTATACAGTGTGATTTAAGACTTTTAATAAAAAATTTAAAGTGTCAATGTCATATACATTTATACACATATTAAAAACATATTTTATAAACTTTGTAAAACTGTCAGTTTTGTACAAAAAAAAAAAACCTTTTTTTTTATTACATTATTGCCGGCATAATACTTAAGAATCTGTCCATTTAATTACTCACACTTACAAGAAGAAGAAGAAAAGAAAGAAAGACTTAAAACCCTAAAGTATCAGCTTTTAAATACAAATTTTCCACAGTGAAAGTATTTTTTTTTAAATTGATATATGACTTTAAGTTTAATAAGCATTTTTTTTCTCGTTGCACATAAACTGTTAAATATAAAAATTATATTATAATTTTTTGATTGATCTTGTCAGAAAAAAATTGATAACTGACAAATTACTACATGAGACGAAAATGACGGCATTGAGCCTTCTGTTTGTAAAATTTTAATTTTTACTTGAGCTGTCATGCATACAGCTGTAATGGGAATTACGTTATCCATAACGATTCACATGTTAATCATATACATATCTTGATGGTTTGGCGGTTGACGTTTTCACGTACATATACATTTTATGAAAAAGGGGGCGTGTAGTTTTGTTTTTTATAATTTTTTACTTTTTATGGTAACTCTATTAAAAATGAATTTAGCAGCTTGTCGGAAGCTCCTTTTACTTGAATGATAATAATAAAATTATAAAGTTTTAAATGTTAGGAGTTGTATTACAATTAAAACGCTAAGCGATGACAAAAAAGAAAGGAGTTCATAATATTATGACAGGTGACAGCTTAATGTTTTGATAAGTAAATTGCTAATAGTACTTTTTGCTTTATTTTTAACTATATTTAAAAAAAAATACATACTTTATAATAAATTTATTTTGGGACTAGAAAGTGACAAGAGACAGATATGTCAAGGACTGATATATCAAGGTCTGATATCGTTGCTTTTTTGATTTCTAAAGAAAATTGTAGAGATTTAAATTAATACTAAAATTATGAATATATTTAGAAAATTTCAGGGAATATTTAATCTGTCAAATGTACATATTTTTGATGACTATTCTAGACAAATTTTTGTTAAGACGAAAGACAAAATCATTGCTTTTGGTTACTACGGCAGACAAATTTCACATATAAAAACATAAAAAAATTATTTTTCTTGTTTCTGTTAAACAATTGCCAGCCATAAATTCTCTGACAGTGATTTTTTAAAATTTTTTAATATAGACCCGAAGTAAGTGAATACGTTCAAAAACACACAATAATATAGCAATAGCTTCAGTCTTAATATCAGGTTCAGATTAAATAGTTAATTTATCAGGACAAATATATCATTTATATATTGTTAAGTGTAGACACAATTTCACAAAATCAAAGCAGTCGCAAGACAAAATCTACTTTTTGGTACTTTTATTATGCCATAGCTCTTTCCATACAGTTTATATTGACAACAAAATAACTAATCTGGACACGGTATAACGCATCAGTAATATTATTAAGTCTATACGTGATAAATTTTTATTCTATTATGACAAAAATTAGACTTTTGGCCTTTTAAGTTAAATTACACTCTTTTCAACGGCAGCTTTTCGCCTACATTGTATTTTCACTGACGTTTACAACAATGTAGTGATATTCCTCAATTCCCTTACTTCATTTAAAACTGCGTGAGCGTTAAAAGTGCGATTATAACTTAATTTTGGGGCTACCATAAATTGATGGACAGACTTATGCGGTCAAACAAATGTAGTCGGGATTCCCTTTCTCCTAAAGGGAACATGTAAGACAGACAGATACCCAGCTAAGCAAGCGCGTGAATGAGTTATCATAAATTTTCACACCTTAATACATACAAGCACGTACAACAATTACCCAAAAGCTTTGTGTGCATTGAACAAGAAAAAAAAAACAATTTTTATTCAGACATTAACAATGTCATTTTCAAAGAAAATGTACAATAATAATAAAACTAAATATTTAACAAAAATTACAACCAAAAAAGAAAAAAACACAGTCATAAATTTGTTAGTTACAGAAATAATAAAAATTCAAAAAATTAAAAAAAAAAAAAATGAAGTGTGTGTGAGTGAGTGAAATCAAAAGCCCTTTGGGCAACCGTAACAGAATTATAAGGCCCACGTTGCCAAACAATTTACATCTTAATATAATTTTCTTTGCTGTTGTTCTTGTTCTTGTTGTTATTTTGGATTTAACTGTTGTTGTCTTTGTTAGCCTGGTGACCTCATTATAGGTTCTCTCCAACAATGCCAACAATTTTTTCCAAATAATCACTGTTTGAATGTTTAAATAAAATTTATATTTATTGATATTTTTCATGTGTTTTACAAATGTTTGGTGTGTATTTTATCCCTCAAATCGCCAGCGAGACATTTAACAGTCGTTTTGTTTTTCTTATTTTTTTTTATTTTTATTATTAAACATTTTAAATTTAAATACACATCTTCATTAGGTTTTTGTCATAAATTTGTGTAGCATTTTGTTGAAATTCTTTTAAATGATTTTAATATATTGGAATCGAAATGAATTGAAATCGTTATCATTTTGGCGCTTCTTTCTTGCTATATTTATGTAAATGCGTGGGTTAAATGTCACTTTTTGTCAACGTTACCATATTTTCTTTTAGAATAGTAGTGGTCAGTGCTGTAATATGTTAGGGGATTTAAATAAGTTGTTTATTTTATATCTAAATTTAGTGAAATTTAAAGTGATAGTTTAATAAGAATAATAAAAGAAATTGTTTAATACTTTAACAATAAATATGAGTTTTCTTTTTTTAAATTACACTTAATATTTTTGCGCTAATTTTTTTTTATTGTAAACACTGTTATTTATGTTTAACTTTTAAGCTCTAAAATTGTAAAACGACAAAAATAAACTAAAGAGTAATGGTTACTTGATAACCTTCAATTTCTTTTTTTTTTATTTGCCCTCATGCTTACAGCAGCCATTAATATTACTTTAAAATACTTTTAGAGGTGAGTGTTAACAAAAAAAAACATCATTAAAAATATACTAATTTATGAAGATTTTAAATTGAAACAAAAGGAAAAAAACTACACTGGAAAAAATATATTTAATAAACTAGTTTTTTTCATTCAATAATCTATGTCATAGTTTAACTTAAGAAACGGAATTAATATTCAAATTCCATTATAATTCGTAATATTACTGTAAAATATACGTAATTTTTATTTGGCCATTTGTTAAACCTGTTACACAGACGAGTAGCTGGTTAAATGTAATAAAAAAAAACAGTAGCAAACAAAATTGTTTAAACATAAACAAATATTAACATTAACATCACATTTACTATGTTAGAGCTCAAGTACTAACAAGTTTATTTTAACGTTGTAATAATACTGACAAATTCCATCTTCAATAGACATATTTTTTTATCCTGCAAACAATTTAACGTTTGTCTTGATACAAATTTGTCAAATGTAGGCATTAAGTAACGTCAAAATGTAATGAACAGAAAATAAGTATATAAAGGAGAAGAAGAATAAAAAAGTAGGCAAACAATTTTTTATAGGAATACAAATGCAAATTTGACAGTTTCACGTGGTAGGTTTAGAAAAAAAATTGTAAACAAATAGTTCTTGCGAACTCTCTTTCTAATATCATAACTTTAAGTCTACATTAGACACATTTTTATCAGGACACACTTCAAAATTTTATCATAATGTAGTTTGAATTTGTCAGTATTATGGCAGCGTTAAAAGAAATTTGTCAGTGCTCCAGCTCTGACAACCTTGTCTTGATAATGCTTGGTAAAAGAAGAGATAAAAAATTATCTGCATCTCAAATAAAAATTTTACGTTTGTCTTGATACAAATTTCTCTAATGTAGACTCGATGTTATGCTAAGTACTAAAGAGATAGTCAATCAGCTGATTAGCAGACGTTACCTGTTCCAATTCGCCTCGATTCATATCATTAGAAAAACCAGTGTGGCTAAGCTATTTAAAAATTATTCCAAAGCTATATTTTTAGTAAAATGTCAGCTTTCTTTTCTAGCTATTTTTTTAAACTATTTTACATAATTTATTTAATTGATTTTCAATTAATTTAATGTTCATACATATATTGTCACCTACTGTTTCTTTGTGTTTTTTTTTAATTTTTGAAAAACAATTAAACTAAAAGAAAAATGTATATATTTGATTTACAATTGTAATATTTAGAATAAATAAAATATGCAACTAGTTTGTTATGTTGTTTGGAATTAATTATACAAAACTATTAACATACATTTATATTTATTTGTTTGTTTAAAACAAACTTATGGACTTTTTTTCAATAAACAATATAATAATGATATTAATAAAATAAATTTATATCTAAAATATGTTAATGTCATAATGAAATACATTTTAAATAATATTAACTCTTTTACAACAAATATTTTGAGTAAAAGAAACCAAAAAAACATTGTCACGTAGACCATGACAACATTTTGTGAATAAAATTTTTGAAAAATTTTTGTTTTTTTGAAGATTTGAAATTAATTTAATCAAACAAAACCAGCAACAGAAACCAAAAAAAAAAAATATTAGAAGAAGTGAGCCATAAAGTCTATGAAACAATTTCAACATTAATACAAAATTTTTACAAAAATGAATTTTTATTTAATTTTAGAGAAAAAAATATTATTTGTTTGAGTTAATTTTGTTTGATGGTTTTTTTTCGAATTTCTAGCTAGAGTTGAGTGGGTGTTTGAAATTGTTGGCAAAAAAAAAAATAGCCTCCATTCTTGAATATACACTCAGAGACAAATTATGTTTATATATGAAAATATATAATAATTTGAATATATATATACAAACACACTTAATGTCATGTTAATGTCTTGGTTTTGCTGAAAGATTTTTGCTTTAGGGTGGTGGCAATAGGCGCGTCAAGTGGGGGCAAAAGAAACAAAAGATTTCGAAAAATCTTTTGAAATTATTATAACAATTATTAATATTTTCAAATGTTAATAAATTATATTGAAGTATGATGTTTTATTTACAAAACAAATGGACTATGTCTACACTTTCGGTCATATGACAATTTCGCATAATGAGTCCTAAATAGTTTTGATGAATTCAGTTTGGGGTGGTTATTACGGATATTTTGAAAAGAAAAAACAAAAAGCTTTTTTGAAAATTTTCAGTGAAAAAGAAAAAAAAACTATTTTCGAAAGTTTCCATTAACGAAATACATAAATAAAGCTTTGTTTTCATACAATATTTCCTGCAAACAGTAATTATGATCTATAAAATTGGGTAAATATAATTTAAAATAAAATTTAGAAGCTAAAATAAGCTCATGATCAATAAAAAATCGGTGATATAATTTTTAATAAATAGGCTCTATTATAAAAAATTACTAGAATAATCTGACTTTGTGTTTAAAGAATTATTAATTTAATTTTGTGTGTTGTTACATTTTGTGAGGATTGAGTAGAGGTATATTAGTTTAGTTGATGTGATGTGATATGGATGAGTGATAGTGTATAGAGAACAAAGTAAGATTATCGGCTTTATAAGCCGCACTATTCCTAAATCTAGCTGGCGCACGCTGATGTGAAATAATTGCAGCTGGCTGGTAGTAAGAATAGCAAAGTGGGAGTGTAGTGAGTGGAGGTAAGTGATAGTGCGTGATGCAAGTTTGTATGTCTTCGGAGGAGCGTAAATTATTAATTTAAAATATAAATTTAGAGCTAAATAGACTATTGATCATAAAAATCGTGGATATATTTTAATAAAAATAGGCACTATTTTATAAAAAATTTACTAGAATAATCTACTTTGTGTTTAAAGGAATTATTAATTTATTTTTGTTATGTTATTTTTAAAGAAATTTTAAGATTTATATTTGGTTTACGAGGCCAGATATTGAAAACTTATATATATTACGTTTATACGCACCATTTATTCGCAATTACAATATGAAAATTTTGCTGTATAAACAGTGAGTTAGTATTATATTTATGAGTTATTTTGAGTCTGCATTAGAAAAATTTTTATTAAGACAAACGTCAAATTTTTGTTTGAGTTGCAGATAATTTTTTATCTCTGTCAATTATAGGAGAAAATGTAAACCATGTAAAAAGTACAAAGTTGACAGTGCTTGAGCACTTATAATACTTACGAATGAAGACAAATCTTTATCATGATAAAATTTGTCTAATGTAGACTCTAAGTAAACAATGAGTTAGTACTATATTTGTGAGTTACTAACTGTTGAAAAGTAATCGTGATTAGTAAAGCCCAAATTACAATAGAACGTACACAACGGCAGTGTGTTCTGTTTGATTATTTAGAACGCACTGTTTGTTATGTTATTGATTACATTTGGTCAGCAGCAGTTTGCTGACCAAATGTAATCAATGTATTAGCCTGAGAGCGAGACAAAGAGTGTGAGCAAAGAAATGAGGGACTTCGTTTAAATGTAAATATATTGGCAGCAACGTGTTATTCTGACAGTGAACAGCTGATAATTTTTGCATATACTGTTGCTGACTACGCGTCATTTCAATTTCGACTTAAACCTAATTGCAAATAAAACGTAAAGCGTTATATGTTCTTAGAATTTTCGATGATAATAGTTTAATTTTTCCCATCTGGCACGACAAATAATGAAATATATTTTTTTACGCAATTTCCGTATTAACAGTGAATTATTTATTTGCAATAATCTCGCGTATAAACATAATAGTTAACACACTGTGTATAAGTTTAATTCACAAAAATATATATTTTATATTTGTTATGTCAATTGGGAGAAATACAACTATTTTCCTTGAAAATTTTATGAGTGTAAAAAGAAGTGACAATATCTGACGTTTTAAAGGCACTTATCTCGAACTGATTTCATGAATTACTTTATGATAAATAAATTATTAACAAAAAAGTTATCAAAAAACAAAAGTAATCAACATTTTTAATTGCCATTAAGAGTTGCGCATAAACGTAGATTTAAAACCGTTAAATATATAAATAAAAATATACACAGTTAGCAACACTGCATTAAAGTATCATCACTATTTAGAAATGTCATCACTAGTTTGGAAAAAAAAAAACACTTGTAATATCCTGTTTATTTAAAAATTATAAATTAAAAAGTGTTAACTGAAAAAATTTAAAAATATCTAAAGAAATTTTAAACAAAAAAAAGAAATATATTATTGTTTTTGGTGCTTGAAAACTAAACATATTAGTTTTTTGAACTTTTTACTTATATCAAAGGAAAATATTTATTAAAAACAACAATAACTAATCTATATAAAATTAGTAATCTAATTTCACTTTTGATTAAATCATCTATTGTGTATAAGAAAAAAAAAAAACAAAATTTTTTAAATTTCTTTGATAAAATATTTTATTTTGTTTGAATTTCTTTGAAAATATGACACGTGTACTATAAATCACAAAACGAATGAATACATTCTTTTATTTTTCGCTTAGACTAGTCTATTAAATGGTTTTTCCTAAATAACTCTATTATATAGACAACAAATATTCACACGAAACTAAGCGAAATATTTAGTTGCTAAATTATTATGTTTAAAACTATAATTAAGTATATATATTAATTTTGTTGTTTTAAACAGAAAATTAACTTTTTTTAAAATATATATGTGTATGTGTGTATGCGTGTGTGTTTCGTTTTTGGTAAATTTTGTTCCTCCTTTTTAATTAAGCGTTTTAACATACTACTTTAAATGAATCATGGTTTAACAACAAAAAATATATATTTATTTGAAAATAACATAACTAAACTGAAACAGTGTTTCCCTATCGATATTAAAAGATCTTGAGTAATAATTCAATCAAAAAGTAACAGAAGTCAATTGGCTCATGTTACACGATAAAGTGGCTGAAAGACAAAACCACCACCACACCACTACACCACCAACACCATCACTATTAAACACTAACAATAAATACATGATCGCTGTAATAAGATAAATGGCCAAACAATATAAAATTTATTACAACAATAAACGCCTTTGTTGCTTTTTCAAATTTTTATTTTATTTTTATTTTGCCAACTAAATACTTATAAAAGATTCTCTTTTTGGAAATCTTAAACGAAACAAAATTTATCATGGAAATCACTGATAATGATGTATATTGGCTAAAAAAATAATTGGTTACCGTTACCAAGTGATCAATAGCCAAACATTTTGAGAGATCTACGCCAAAATATTTTTAAATATATCTATAGAAATTTTATACATATTTTATAGCTCTCTTCATTACAAAGCAAAAAAAAAAAAAATAACCAAAATCTGTCTGGCCATCATCAAGATCATCATTTTCACGATCTCTCCATCACCATGAGCGTCATTGTTCATTAAGCTCTTGTAGGCTTTTGTATATGATTGACATTAAAAAAACAGGTGATGGGCCTACTGAAAAATAAAAGAAACAAAATGTTTCATTAAAAAAAAAAAACTTTAAACACAAAAAAAAAAACCTCATATTCACCATCATTATGATTTTTTTTTTGTTTGTATATCTCTCTTGTGTTTTGTAAGAGTTTCAACGGTTTTTATCTGATTATATTTTTTTGTGTGTAAATTTAAAGAAAAAAATCTCTGTAGTAGTGATTTTTATATTTTTAGGAAATACTTTTTTTTCTTTTTAAAAAAAAAGGGGGGAAAAGAATGTGTTAAAGTGTTTTATTTAATATTTATTGATTAGACTTTTGAAAATATTTACACTTCCCAAATATCTTTTAATGAACTTTAAAAATTAATGGTTTCAACAATTCTAAATTATGTTCAAGAAATCAATTGAATTATTAGAATTTTAAACGAAAATAAATTCTCAACTGTCAGTTTGCTTTAAAGACTTTATAAAATAAAGTTTTCATTTACTTTTTTTGTTAAAAAAATAGATTTTTTTTCTTTTCACGCTAAAATAAAATACAAAATAAACTGCTATAATGTTATCACTGGCAGGGAGTACAATTTCTATTTATAATTGTCATCACTTGTTGTTTACTATTTTTAAGTGTAAACAACTTGTAAAAAAAATCATTTCTATTAAGCGATTTTTTCCTTATGGATATATAACTTATAAAAGTGTCATATAACTTATAATATTATTAACTTTAGCTTTAAAATAAATATTAAAGTATTAAACGTAAAGATTCTAAAAATATAAAATTTTAATAAAAAATTACGTTTTTTCTGTAAATCAAGATTTAATATATTTTAAACATATGATTTCTTGCTTTATTATGTATGTGATAAAGCAAAAGAGAAGTGTTTTATGATTTTAGCTCATAAATCTTATATTGACCTAATCTAATTTAAGCCGTGTAAACACGCATAAAGTCAGTTACAATTTCAAGCGACAAACAGAGACACCCCGTCTATATACATTACAATCGACACTTGCAGTGATATCAAGTTTTTAAACATGCATTACAGACCCAGTAGCCTAATGCCCGATATATACATTTGTATTTTATATTTTACTTTATTTTATTTTAAATAAACATTTGTATAAGAGTTTTTTTTTCTGTTCGCACTCTCACTCCTGTTTATTACACAATAAAGATAAAAATTCAATAAATTGTTATTTGCAATAAAAATATTAAAAAAAAAAAAACTTTAAATATTCTTATAAAGCTCAGAATATTCATATAGTACCTATATATGAATTATGATCATAAAAAAATATAAAGAAAATAAAATATAATTCTATAGAGGGGACCTCTTTAAAGCCACTAAACTAAAATCTGTGTCAATGTCTGCTTAATATTTTACACATTTTTTCCTCCATTTTTCCTTAAACATAATTTTTGTTAAAATAAAATTTCACAGAAAAGGTATAATTTTAAACACGCGTCTTTAAAGTGGCTTTACGAAATAAGACAATATTGTAATAAAAAAAAGTTTGTAAAATTATGGCTTTACAAAAATCTACCAAAAAAAAAAGAGTGAAAAAAATCTACAGTCATTAATCATTTTGTTAAGATTTTATAACACTTTTGTAAAATATTTTTTTACGCACAAAATAACTTTTAAATATTTTTTAAATTAAAAATAAACATTAGAGTTTATTTTATGTTAAAAGGTTTGTTAAATACACATCAGTTTATTTTGTAAATTATGTTTAATAAGGTTAAAGGCCTTTTTTGTTTCTTTTATATTTCTATTTCTTTAGTTTCTTTTTTTTTAATAAATAAAAACTATTGTTGTAAATTTTAACATTTAGTTAATTATAATAGAGTAAGCCTACTAATTTCCATTTAAAAATATACGTCATGGAAGGTTTTTTTGGGGAAAAAATCTTATATAAAAAAAAGAAAAAGTTTTGCTAAAATTTTATTTACAAAATGGTCAAGTTTGTTACAAAGACAGGGATGTAAAATGCTTGTGTTTTAGCAGAGATATTAAAATTAAAAAAAAGAGATAATAAAGTTTACATCAAAGAGAATTTTTTATGCCGTGCTCTAGGTTTTCATTCTTATGTGTTGTCTATTCTAAATAAATTTTTAATAAAATAAACGCCAAAATTAACTTCAATAATGTTTTATAGTTTGACAGCTATAACAATCAAAATCAATGATCAGCTGACAAACTGAGATTACTTCTTGTATAAATTTGACATTTTGTTTTGATAAAAATTTATCTAGTAACAAATATGTGCCGGTTTACACTAGGCGTCATATGGCAGCAAAGTCATTGTTTTAACAGTTATTGTTACAAAAATACAATATCTGTTGCTGCGACAAATGGCCTAGTGTAAACCTGCAATAAAACAATATTAATGATATGGCATCACCAAAGAAATCAGGAATCGGAAAGTCATTACATATATGAAAAGCCTAAATTACAATAGTGCGTGTGCAACAGCAGCTTGTGCTAACACAATCAGCTGATAATTTAGAAAGCATTGATTGTTATGTATTTGATTACATTTGGTCAGCAGCAGTTTGCAGTGCTGTTTAATTTAGCCCTGTTTCTAAATTTACTGCGCTGCTTTCAAGCGAGACTAGGAGAGTGACCAAAGTAATGGGAGACTGAAATACACAAGTACAATAAAGCAAGATGGTGTTTTTAAATTGTCGCTGCATTAATTTAAATGTAATTATAATGGCAGCAACATAATATTCTGACAGTGAACAGCATACAATTTTTGCTTAAACTGTTGTTGACTACGCGTAAATGTAATTTGGCCTTAAGATATGTCCCAATGTTACTAATTATTATAATAAAACACTATAAAAAAAAATAAATAAACAAATAACAACAACAAATACTTACTGTAGTCACATTGCTCATCTTGTGTTCCATTAACTGTACCATCGGGTAGCAATTGTATGAAACGATTCTTTATATACAATTGTATTTTACGTGATGGTCCCGATAGATGTGATACCGTGGAACGTTCATTACGATCCAAATTATTTTTATGATGTAAATTTCTAGAATTATTCAGTCTTTTTGATTTCAAAACACTCATATCGGATGAACGTCTCACCAGAACACCACCACCACCACCACTTGTACTACTACTTCTACTATTAATGCTTCTGCCATTAGTATTGCTTCTGCCACTGATGCCATCTGCTGTCAAAGGCATACCCCATGAACTAACATTGGCCATTGATGCTGTTGCTGATGATGATAATGATGATGACGATGATGATGATGATGAGGAAGGGGATCGTATACTGCGTTCAGTTCTTGACAATATGGCCAAATGATGGGATGATGAAAATTTAAAATTTTTACTTAAATTTTCTGAATTTCTATAACTATTGACAGATGGTTGCTGTTCATTGTCTGATTGATCAGCTATAGTTGTGGGCATTAAGGTGGATTGTATTTTGGCTGATGATTCGGTGGTAGAGGTGGGAGTTGTAGAGGTTCTAGGGGTGGTATTTGTAGTGGGTTGTGTGTTGGTGGACTTAGATAAACTTATCATGTTAATTGTTGAGTTTTTAATATGAGTATTTAATAATGACACCTTTTGTACGGCGGCTGATTCTGTTGTTGTTGTTGTTGTTGCTTGTGAGTTTTGCTGTTGTTGCTGTTGCTGGTGTGTTCTATGATGAATGGCAGTTATTTCTTCTTGTTCTTTATGTTTATTATTATTATTATTATTATCGTTTATTTGTTTGTTATCACTAATACTATTATAGTTTTCGTTAACCTGCTGCTTCTCCTTAATCGTCGTTAATCGTTGTTGTGGCTGTTGCACTTTTTCCGTTGCCGTTTTATCGTCATTTAATGACATAGCAGACGTCGTTGTTGAAAAACTATTTAAATTTTCGTTATGTATATGATTGGCGGTAAATTCGTTTTTCATTTCCACATCCTTTTGATGTGAATGATGATCGTCCGCTTCAAAGTTTTTTGGTTCGGCAGGAAAAAAGTTTAACATTTTATCGTTTTTAATTATATTTAGTGTGTCTGTGGGTGCGGCTTCTACTGTTATAGCAGCCACTGGTGGCAATATTGTTGGCATAGCATATACCAAACCCGGCCAATCGATTATAATCGATAGGAGGGCACCCAGCAGCGCCAAAGCCCTCCAATCTAAACGCAGATTTCTTCGCATAATTGAGCAAAAATGTTGATTACTTGATCGCTTTCGTTTAAGCACTAACAAAAAAAAAAAAAACGCCCCAAAACTTAATTGTTCGTTACAAACGCTAAATGAAACACTGTAGTCGATTATAGTTATTATTATTATTATTATTGTTGTTGTTGTTTTAATCACTACTACACTTGTTGTAAAGCTGCCACTCTTCTTTTCTTTTTTTGTATAAATCTTTGTAATTTTGCGCGTTTTTTTTTTAAAGGTGGCAAAATGATTAAATTTGCTGGCTGGCTTAAATTGTTAAATAATTTATTTATTTTTCTTTAACTTTTTTTTAACACTTAATTAAACTTGTTTTAATTTTTTTTTTCTCTTTAAATATTTCATAAACTTATGACACCTTGTTTTCTATAAATCATAAAATTTTCGTTCTTTTTTTTATAATTTTCTTTAGCACTTTTTGGGTTGTATTGTTTATTATTTTAATTTTTATTTTTTTCGCGATTTTATAGGTCTGAAATAATATTGATTATTCGTTCGTTTTCGTTTAGGTTACCATAGTGTAGACATATCTTTTGCACTTCATTACTATGATAGCATTATTAACGAGATCTTTGTGACATCGTTTATGAGTTTCATCTTCGTCTTCCTCGTTGATAATGCATTTTTCAAATTTAACGGACGATTTCATTTTCATACAAAACAACCCACGAAATTTAAGAAAATTTTAAACACAAATTTCTTGTATTTTCGTACTTTTTTCACTCTTTTTTTTAATTTATTTCTTTTTTTAACAAAAGCAATATATTTTTCGTTATTTTAGAAAGTGATTTAAAATTTTTATTTTAAACTATTTTACACAATTGCTATATGATTGCTGTTAAACACTATATTTTGTTGATGTTGTTGTTGCTGTCGTTTCAAAATGATTTCCATTAAAAAAGCATGAAGTTTTTTCATCGTATTTGCTGATTATGCTGCGACTGCGGCTGGCTGCTGATGAAGATGAAGTTGAAATGTTTTGTCGTGAAGGTCGTCGTTGTCGTCGCGAACTGTAATGAAAAAAAAATGAACAAAAACCGGTAAAAAAAATTAATCAAATAGTTTTTTTTTTTGTATTTTTTCTTAAAAAATAAAAGGATTAACAGATAACACTTGTACCGGAACATGACCTACAGCATAATTATAGCTTGACTTTGGTATGTGTCTGTATGTGTGTGTGTGTGTGTGGGGATTTAAAGATTACATGGAAAATGATATATGTCATCTTAATTACTACCTAAAATATCTGGTATTTTAATGGTATTTAAGTAACTGAATGATAAATTTTGTAATAATGTTAAACACCTTATAAAAAAATTAATAAATGTAACCTGGATATGTTTTTAAGGCTGGTCCATAAAAGTGAGAGGCATCTTTAGTTATTAATTTAATTTAAATAAATTTATTGTACATATTTTGTTCTAGCTACTTTTTAAGATATTGATTCCTCCCTTCTGTCTGTTTAAAAATAACTATTACGTTTTAATTTATTTAAACTCTATTTAAATTCTATTTAAATAATATTTTCCAATTCATTGCTTTTTTCATTCCCTACAGCTCAACCAAAGGTCAATTGAATATCATGTAGTGTAAAATAAGAAGAAGAGGAAGAAGTATAGGCGAATGAACAAAATTTCCCATAAATAATATTCCTGCCTCCTCAGCATTCACAATATTCATTCAATGGCAATGACCTCTACAACAATATTTTGCGTTCGTTAGAAGTAATGAAAACGATACTTTCGAATATAAAAAATATATATTTATATACAATATATTGTATACGATAAATATACTACACGAGTCGCGGCAAGTACGTTGCCAAAACAGAAACATTAAACTGGAATTTAAAGGAATTAAATCTATGAGAAATGATTTTAGAATTTCCGGGTTTATGAAATTTTTAATAGCATGTTCAGACTGGCGCCAATATATAGAAAAACGAAATTTCTACTGTTTATACCAAAAGTGATTTAAATAAATTATTATTAATTCAAGTCCATACCATTATATAATTGATAAAGATAAAAATTGATTCGATTTGTCTTGAAAAAAAAAATTTCATGTATAGGCACAACATTATCCAGCAATAGCTAGACAAAGTTGTCCGGCAAACAATTTAGATCAATTGCAATATCAAGACTAAGCTGACTATAAAAAAACAAACTTTGTCGGCTGCCATAATGCTGACATATTTAAATCTACACTAAGCAAATTTGAATAGGTCCAGTATGCACTGTATGGTAAACATGTGTCATAACAAACTATATAAAATGCTTAAACAACAATCAAAAGGACGTTATTCTATTACATAGGGTCCACATAGGAGATTTTGTGTCATAATATGTAACTTTGAGTCTATATTAAAAAAATTTGTCCGTAAAATTTTTGTTCGAATAGACATTAAAATAAATTTTTATCCTAATAACATTATAAAAATTAGCTTGTCTCGCTAAAAAATTGTCAAATATAGACTCGAAGTAATAGAGATTTGATAAGAATAACCATTTTGCTTATATTATGTTATACCTCAAACATTCTTATAAATCTTACACACACACAAACAAACAAACTTTTCAAATCTTATAAGATAGTTGTGTAGAGAAATCTTATCACAAACAGTCTCATAACATTTCTTTAATTATAATATTTTAGTCTACACCTGAGATTATTCTCTTTGAGATATAAAACACTTGTGTAGACCTTATGTTAAGCTGAGAATTTTCTTTTAACACTTTAATGGTATTCACAAATTAAGTTTACAGTAGACAAGTTTTTATCTTGCTAATAAATTGAACTTTGTCTTGATATAAATCTGTCAGGTATTAACTCTACTTAAAATACGACTTTTTGTTTGTTGTGGGTACTTTTCAATGGTTTATTTTTTAATGTGTGTGTCCCTATAAAATTTTTTCTAGCATAGTTACACTCGACATAATGTTTCATGTAAAGTAAAGCTTAAGTTAAATAAAAAAGTACTATAATTATTATGACACTTTTTCAAACTGCGGCAATTTTTCTTAAATTCAAATACAATTATAATACGATCTTTTTTAAATCAAATTATAGTTTATTTAATAATTTCAACAAATGAATTAATTCCTTTCTAATACTGACGGTTAAGTAATAACCATTTGAAATCAATTGAAATGGTAACAGAGTCGCACAAGCATAAAAACTTTGTTTATTTCATATACTTTTTTTTTCTAACAGTGAAAGATGAAAAAATATCAAAAAAAGATTGTTAAAGAAGCAGAAGGTGAGACATAAAAAGCAATTTTATGTTTCTGAAATGAACATTTTTTTTATGGGCGGCATATGTTGCTAGATACTACTACAAATTCTATTAGGAATTTGCAAACAAACAAAATCAGGAATTAAAAAAAAAATATATAGAACTTTTACTAAAAACTACCTAACCTACTGTATAGCCTGACGCTTTTACTAATTTTTTTAATATAATTTTTATTTTTTTTAGTTATTTATAAAAAGTAAAGGTGACGACAGCTTGACTTAACATAAATACAATATTCCTGGTATTTTACATTTAAATGTAAATAGGTATGTATGTAGAGTACAAGTATTTAAAATTAAATTTATTTTTCCTCTTTTTTATTGGCAAATATTTAGTATATATTTTATTTATTTATTTTGTTTTTGTTACTTATGTTGCTTCTCAACTTGGGGTACATGTTTAAAATAATGACACAACACGCAATATTTGTTGAACTTTTTGTTTAGGTATAAAAAAAGTTTTTGTGATTTTTTTTAAATACTTATAAAGGTACTTCTGTAAAAAAGTATTTTTTATTTTCATGTTGTTTGCAAATATATATTTTTAATGTAATTTTTTCATTTCTTTTTTAGTTTATTTAGCGTTTAAAGTTAATGTCCGATGCGTCAGATGTGGCATTTAAGCTGTTTATTTTGACAGAACTACTAGTCATTTTATGTATCTATGTATGTACAATTGTTTAGCTAAAGTAAAATGTCCAATTTACTTAGAAAAACATGTGTAAAAACTTTTAATAGACTTATTATCTAATAAAAAAACATTCTTTACTTAATAAACAAAAGAAGCTATAATATAAGTTATAATAAAATATTGTTTAAAGAACATAAAGTTATTACTAACAAATTTCTGTTAACATTTTTAATGTTTTCTTTCTAATGCCTAAGTTACTTCCCTTGTATTTTATTAATTTTGTGCAAAAAAGAAAAATCCCCAACTTGGCATCACTGTTATTAATTAATCATCTCCTTTCTAGCAAGAGAATTAGGAAATGAGAAAGAATACTATTTACATTACACAAAACACAATTCAAGCGAAAAACGTTAAGCGAAGGGATGAAACTTTTAAAAGCAACATTTTTTATAATTAAAATAAATAATTTTAAACTTCTCAAATAATGACTATATAAAAATATATAAATTTAGAAAATTGTTATTAAACATTTTCATATTTTAAAGCTTTCTTTTATTTTCAATTAAAATCTATAAATAATGAACAAATGTTATATTAAATATTCACAGCAGGTTACTTTAAATATTCTCATAAATTGTATCTACAATTTTTTTTACAGACTTTTTTGCTTAATATTTATGCAGAAGATTTATTAAAATATATTACATTGTTTTTGTTGTTTAAATAAAATATTTAAATTAAATTTTTAAATTTATTAAGATTTCCTTAATTATTGAATTAATCTTGAGGTTATAAACTTTGTAAATTTTATTAAAATTTATGTTGATTTAAATTAATACCCAAATTGATGAGTTGTTGTTTTTTTGTGTATTAAAAGAAAATGACAAAAGTATTGTTTGTGGTCGTTGTCTTCAAATTTGTTTGTGAATATTTTAAATTAAGCGCGAAATGAAATGAAAATGTTGTGTTTTTTTCACATAGATACATTGTTGCAAAACTTAAGAGCCATTAGAATTGGGGTTAGTAATATTTATAAATAATTTTATAAAATGAAAAAAAAAAACTTTTACAAAATTTTCTAATATTTGAAGTAGACTGTCACTTTTAGTCATTGTTTATTTATGTCATATAATTTTATGTTTACTGTCAGCGTCAGGCTAAAATTATTAAGTAATAGTTTATTTTAAAAAAAATATAGTTCCAGTAAAAAAATAATTATTATGCATTTTGTTAAGTATGAAAAATTATTTAAATAATGTCTTCTTAATTTTATTTTTTAACTTAAAGTAATTTAATTATATATTAAATTAACAAATTAAAAAAAATTAATATTTATTGTTTTCAGATTTTTTACCTAACATGCTATATATTTATAATAAATATGGCATCATTGTTTACATAATACTAGAGATGGAAGAATAAGAAATGGTATTGCCATTTCGATTTGTTTTTGTGATGAACTTTTTTTTAAATTACTTCTATTTTACTTATTATTATTCCTAAATGGAATATTTTTTTTGTTTAATTGAAATAACAATAAAAGAAACTTTTTTGCCATTTGGATTTTATGAGGCTCATAAAAATAGTATTATGGCGTTTGGCTTTCTAAGAAAGTTTATTGGCGCTCTTCTTTTTTAATTATACTCATAAAATAAATTTAACAGTAATAGCAAAAAACATAAACAAATATTTTAAGTACTTTAAACTGAATTAATGTTCTATAATTCTAGACTTAAATTCCTAAGGACCACATGCATTATAGTATATAATTTAAATTAAAGTTTTAACATTTTGCCAAAAGATTTTTTTGTTTAATTATATAGTTTTGTAGGTTAAAATTCTTGTAAAACAATTAGGCAAACTTAAACATATAAATAAAATTAAAAATAAAATAAAAAAATACTAAACTTTTTTAAAAGAACTTTAAACAAAAATTTTAAAAATATCTTACAGACTGCATAAGCATATAATCACATTTAAATTAACAATAAACGGATAAAAATCTTTAAAATAAAATATAAAAAAATGTATAACAGTCCCTACAGATACATATAATATAATGTTATGTCTGTGCCTCACTGTACATTTCAAATGAATTTATTTTATTTTTTTTTAAAGTACATTAGAAAAAAATTTCTAGAGTAATTTGTAGGCTAACGAGTGTCTCACATCAAATCAAATCTATTGCATACAAACTATTTATTTCGTGCACAGTGGGTGACAAGGAGGTAATGACAGCTTGAATCTTCAAATATAGCGGACATATAAGAATTTTATTAATGTTGTAGTTGTTGTAGTATTTAAGTAAATACTTACAAAGCAGCCAAAAACTTAAAAAAAAACATAGCGCGACACATTACATTACACTTTATGCAATCATATAGACAAAACATACTTATATTGGGGAAAACAAGGAGGTAAAGGAAAGTGAAACTGTAACGAGTGGTAGACATATAATAAAAAAAAAACAAAAAAATAAAAAATCACGCTACATGAAAAAAGTGAAATTTTCTCATTTATTTACCAAAAAAAAAAAAAAAACACCAAACAAATTAACGGAAAAAAGCGAAACTGTGTCGCTTAATACACTTGCATCTGTATGCTAAATACAAGTGTTTGTTTGTATGTATGTTTGTATGTATTATGATTAAAATCAATGATTTATATGTGTAGGTTTTGTTCCTACCATTTAAATGTTGTAATAATTATTATTTAAATGTTGTGCGTTTACATATACTACATACACATACATACATATGCATCTATATAAGTAAAAGTATAATTACACTCTCATATGCTGCTCTTTGTGTGTGTTTTTGTAAAGGTGGTGTTGAATATCCCTTTTTGTATCTTCTCTCCTATAAACTTAGAGGAAATTTCTTTGCATTTAACGTCAAACATTTACATATACATACATAAATAATTGTCTAATTGTGTTTATATTTTTTTCTTTTGTTTTTTTTTTGTCGTTTTTGTTTTTGCCACTAATTTTCATGTAAAATTCTTTTTATAAACATTGGCAGAAACTCAACTAAACCATAAAATAAAACTAAAAACTATAAAAAAGCCACCATAAATAAATGAACAAAAACCAACAACAACAACAAAAAATCACTTGAATTCAATTCAATTTTAATGCCGCCGTTTTTCATCAATGATGATCATAATTTCTGGTTGTATTTTTAAATATTTTTAGTTTTTTTTGTTTAGTTTTTTTTTGCAGTTAAAACATGTGTGTGTTTATGATTTTTTGTTTTTTGTTTTTTTTTATTATTTTTAGTTACATATTTTATTTTTAATTGCACATCTTTGAAAAATGTTTGTCATTTTGCCACTTGTTATACATGACAAAATTTTTGTAATTAAAATGATTGAACAGAAATTCTTCTTCCTATTTTTTTCATTTTTTTATATTAATTTTCTTGTAAACCTGTTCATGTTGCGTAATTATGTTTGAGTGTGTGTGTATGTATGCGTGATCGTGTGTGTTTTTTTGTTGTAAAGGTAAATTAGGCATGTAACAGTTTTATATGTTAAATTTAAATTTTACCTAATTTTTCAAAAAAATATTTAAGGGATTTTTCTAAAATATTTACATTTTTTTCAAAACTGGTTAAATGAAAGTGAAATTGTTTGTGTTGTTTATATATAAATAATAGTGTAAATTAATTAATAAAGAATATATTAATGAAATAATAAGAGAACATTAGAAAGAAAATATGCAGACAAAATAATGTGGCTTTGGTAATACTTGCTGAGGCGAATTTAAAATGGAAAACTTTTATTTGGGTAAACACCTTGATTAAGTAAGTAAGTAATGACAATTACAATCTTATTCTCTACCAAGCAATGTCAAGACAAATATGTCATTTATCGAGCTCTGACAATTTTGTCTTAAAGCTGCAATAATACTTGCAAATTCAGTCTTCATTATGGCGAGGCTACAGGAAGCCATCTTGATTGCTGTTCATACTTCTTGCTTATTTTGACATACATTTTTTCCTAGAATAGACAGTGATAAAAAAATTATCTTCAATTCAATTCAAATAAAAATTTGACATTCATTTTGACATAAATTTATCTAATATAGACTCTCTCTAATAAAGCTCACATAATAAACATTTGTTTAACTAAATTTGTCTTAGTTTTGAATTTTGTTTTGATAAAAAATAGTCTAATATAGACAATACGTTAGGCCAATTTTGTCGCGATAAAAAATTTAACGTTTGTGGTGATAAAATTTTATCTTGTATTTACAGTGCTGTCAAGTTTTTCTGAGTTTTAAGTACTAAAATAGGATTTAAATCTTTAAGGTTTTTATAGGTAATGCGATTTTAATTATTACACTAATAATTCAAAAAGAAGGAACTTCTCTTTTTAATAAATATTTTCTCTTTAATTATAATTTAAAGTAAATTTGTATAGTACAATTAAAGTTGGTATTACTGAACTAAAGGTACGTACATGTTATGTATTTTAATTATATTATGCTTAGCTCTTTTTGTCAATTAAAATTTATTGCCAGTGTGAACACCTCCATAAAAATAACACTTTAACATACCTTATGTACACCTAAAGAAAATACATATTTTGTTGGCTAATTACATTTTTTTGTAAAACACAAATTAACATAAATAAAAATACCAAAATATTTAACTCATTTTTTGACAGCCAAAATATGTACGTGTAATTGCAAGTGTTAAATTGAAACAGTGGAACATTAAGTGAAAAAAATCAACAGATTTATAATTTAAAATATTTTTCCTTTTTTTAATTATTTATTTTTTGCTTTCAATAATGTGCTGGGTATTGTATATTATTTTGCTTATTTATTTTTTATATTAAATTGTCTGTTAGCGCTTCTGATTGAAATGATTATTTTTACATTTAAATACATATAATAAAAAAAAAATGTTTTCATTTTTATTTATTAATATAGATTTTATTTTGACGCCTAACAATTAATGTATTGTCTCAGTTTCATATTCGTTTGCTTAATATTTATTAATTATAATTTTTTTGTTTTTGATTCTTTTTCATTTAAGATTTTTTTATATCAATTTCAGTTTGTGCAGACATTTGTTTTTATATTTTATTAGCAAATAAATTGATGTACAATTATTTATTTATATTTTTTTTTTCGAGGCAATTAAATTTTCATCGAATAAATTAACAAATTGTTGATAAGTGTGGCAAAAATAAAAAAAAAAAACTATTAATGAAATTTGTAGACAGAAAAATTATCATAAATAAAAAAGAGGTTTTATGAAAGAGATTTTTAAATTCCTATATTTTGGAATTTTATTTTGAAGAAAACTTATAATTACATGTAAAATTTTATGGTTTTTCGCTACAAATTAATGGATTCGTCCTGTTATTTTTGTTTAACTAAATTTGCCCTAATTTTCAAGTTTGCCTTGACAAAAAAAGTTATCTAATATAGACACTATGTTAGGCAAACATTTTTGTTTTGATTAAAATTTATCTCGTTAATTATAGTGATACCAAGTTTGCCTGAAAATGTTAAGGAATTTATCTTGGTTATTATAGTGATGCCCAGCTTAAAAAAAATAAATAATGAGTTTTAGATTTATTTTTTAATCTATAATTGATTTATTTTATAATATTTTAACAATTTATACTTATTTTTAAAAGCTTCCATTAAACACTAAAATAAACTAGGTATTAACTAAATTTTATTTCGTTTATTTATTTATTTTTTATTTGACAAATGTTTTTAATTTTAAATTTGAACAGATAGAATTTATTGTTTATTTTCTCCTTATTTTTATTTAGAATATTTATTTTGCTCTGTTAAATACTTAACATTTTTTCTAAAAATTAAGTAATTAGCGAAAGTGTCAGTGTGTTTTTTTCAAACAATTTTTTAGCACATTTGACAAATAAATAAATAAATATTATATATACAAATGCTCATAAATATATATTGAAAAAAGTAGACATAAACAAATACAATGTTTCGTAGTCAATATACGCCCAAAATTTGCCATGTGTTTTTTATTTAAACAGTTTTTAAATAGTGTTTTTTTTGGAAAACAGAAAACAATTATTCGATTATTTTATAATATGAATAAAAATTTTGTAATATTAGCAAAAATAGATTTTTCATAATTTATATTGGAGAAATATCTAGTTTAAATGAGATTTTATTTGAATTTTTGTTATTTTATAAGATTTTAAATAACATTTTCCAATATAAATCAAAATCTAGTTTGTAATGAGATGTTATCAACATGTAATCAAAAATAACGTTTTGCAACACTACTTTTTCTTTTGTTGTGATAAAAAAATAAATGCAACACTGTCCTTAATAAAAGTGACAATTGTTTACAAAAAGAAAATTTACAAAATTTATAGAGAATATTGGAAAAAATTAGTATTTTATTAAAAAAAAAAGTTAATATATTAGATCTTGTGATTTGTGCAAAGAATTTTCCTAAAGTTTAAATGTATATGATTAATTATTTGCCTTCTAATGGTCTAAAGAAATCTACTAAATGTGTGTTTAACGGGGGGAGGATTTTGGATTCTAAAATTCAGTGTACATGTCATTAGATTTTATTTTTCAAAACTTTGTATAAAATTTCATTTATAATCGATTAATTTTAAACATTATAATTACGAAAATAATTCATTAATTTGTTTTAATTATTATTGACAAGTTTTATCTTTAGAGATTTTATTTTTGCTTTAATAAACCATTTATAAAATTTATGAATCATTTTATTTGAGTGTTAATTAAAATTTGTGTGAAGCAATTTACATATTTTAACAAAAATTGCTTTACTCAAAGTCTAATATAATAATAATCTATAAAAAAAATCAAAAATGAGAAAAAGATCTACTGAATGTTGCCAAGTGTTATTTGAATATAAAACTTAAATTTACAGTTAATTTTAAATTCTAAAAATAGCTGAAATCTTTTATTATTTTAATAAGATGACGTTACAAAATTCATTTGAAAATTTTTGTCATATTTTTAAATATTTATTTCAGTTATCTTTTAGACAAATTAATCATAACAAAACATATGAGTCATATGCAAAATAAGAAGAATATTTTATTAAGCAAAATATTAAAGATTAGCAGCCATATTTGTAAAAAAAAGAAAAATAATGTATGTTTGATTAAGGTTTACTAACTTTTTGTATGAAAATTTCCATAAGACAAAGTTAGTTAACCTTTATCATGTATAATTTCCTGTGGTCTGCCTTGTCCCACACATTAATAAATTATTATTTTTTTAATATTCTAATATTTAAAAATTAATTTTAATAATTAAGCTTCACAAAACCCCAATTTTTTTAATATTATTTCTTAACTTATTATTAAAAAGGTCCCAATCATAATATTTTCAATTTTATCATGTGTTGAAAATAGTTTTAAAAAATTATAAAAATATTTGGTGTCGTGGGCATAAAACTTATGCTTAATTTATTAGGGCTCTTTTTTTTAACTAAAAGCCCCCTCTTAATTAGTTGACATATTTGAATGTCAAAGGTTTGACTTTTAATAATATATTTTAATCTTTTATTATTAATAATATTAATTACAACATTTATTTTTATCGTTTTTTTTTCCTAACAATTTAGCATATATTTAAAATATATATTTTTTTTATTATACAAAATGCCGCATTGTGTGGGCCTTATATGTAAAATTGTTATTAATATATAAAAGCCTATAAAAGCAACGAACAAAACTAATTATATTTAATAAGATGTTTTGAAAACAAATCTATCTAAAACTAGTATAAAAGTAAAATCCATAAACAAACGTTAAATAAATACAAATTAATAAAAATTTGAAATTTAGAAAAAATAAAATAAAAAAAAAAAAATAGATAATAAAACATGTTGTCAAAGAAAAATGAAAAAAAAAATAGAGAAATTCAATATAATTGATTATTATCAAATGCAAATTTAAATGGCTTAAATAAATTCATATAAAAAAAAAAACAAATATTGTTAGAGTAAAAGAGAAGTAACAAAAAAAAAGTGGTATTAAATAAATATTAAGACCAAATAAACGTGATATATATTTGAAATATATTAGTCAAGTCAGGTGGTTTTAATTTACGAAAAGAAACAAAAACAAAATAAAACAACCTTTATAGCAACAATTTACCAAAAAATAAAAAAAACAGTAACAATATTTTTTGGTATTAAAAAAAAAATATTCTCTTGAAACCAAATACCAGTCAGTATCAAATTGAAAGCAACATGATCAATGAACAAAAAAATCCAGCAAAGAAATATTGAACTGGTATAAATAAACCGCACCATTTACACACACACTAACATACATAAAAACATACATACATATATATTATAATAAACGTTAGAGTTTTATGATAATTTGGTTAATAGGCCTTTAGTTTTAAAGCTCTATGCGTATAAATATTGTTAGACCATACGTCAGACATAAGAAGTTTATGTTTGTTAACCTTTAGCAACATATATAACAACTGTTGCCAACACATGGACTAAACCAAAAAAAATATTGTTTAAAAAATTCGTCATAGTTTTTTTTACCAGTCGATTGTTTTTAAATTTCAGGTTTGGTAGTTTTTTTCTATTAATAAAAAATTATTTATTTTAAATAAAACAGATAATTAAAAGCTTTTATTTAAAAAAAATAAAATAATATTATTGAATAAAAACTTAAGCAAAAGATTACAATATTAAAACTTAAATAATATTAAAATAAAATCTTAATAAAATAAAAGTTTTAAAGCTGTTTAATATTTGTATAAATAGATTTCTAAAATTTATGTTTAAGCTTAAAGAATTTATACATTTAATTCTCTGCTGGGAAGCATACTTCAGAAAACTCCAAATAATAAAAAAAAATGTACCACTTTTATTTCATAATTATATATGTACATGTGTATGTACTTCATTTGCCGCTGTTTTTTTTTTTAATATTAGTTTTGCCATAGTAAATTAAAAAACTAACAACAACAATTATAAATAAAATAGCTATACAAATTTCGAGAAAAAAAGAAAAAAAAATTTTAATTTAAATAACAAAAAATAAATAAAATAAATAACTTTTTTTCCCAAACTCACATTGACTGTTTGACGTATAATAAACTTTGGGCAAAAAAAAAAATTGGTTTAAACCTGTTTTAAAGTCAAGAAAATAACGTGTAAGCTGCTAGCAAACAAGCTAGCAAAACCGTTTAAAAACACTTGTTACAATTCTACTCAATATTTATTTATTTATAAAATAAAAATAAATGTTTATAAAATATTTAAGAAATATACTATAGATATGTTCAGACTAGTCAAATATTTAAACAAAATGATGTAACCACTTTGTGAAATATTTTCTAACCTCAAATTTTTTTAAAGGTAAAATATTTTCTTGCTTGTTAATAATCATAGGAGACATTTTATCAAATCTTGTGTGACACTGTTTGATCTTACAAATGTCAAAAAAGAAAATAGTGGCCACACATATTTGGTCCAATACTTAACTAGTCGTCTTAACGTAATATATAATATTTAATATTAACACTAACATCATGTTACTGATATATGGATCGTTCAATTTGATATTAATAATAATTTTTTTCGATGTTTAAATACGGTTGTTAAAGCAAATGTTAAAAGAGCCATGTTTAAACATCGAAAAAACATCAAATTGAACGATCTACATTTATCAGTAACATGATGTTAGTGCTAATGTTAAATATTTTATGTTACGTGAAGTCGACTAGATACTTACGCGCCGTCTACACACGCTTTTTTCATGTTCGGGCAATGGACAAAATTTTGTGGGCACATGCATTTGGATAGTGTGGACCCAACATGTTCATGTTTTGTTCTTGTTCGCACACCGTTGTTGGAGCAACCATGTTTGCCATCAAACGTAATTTTGCATGCGGAAGAAGAAACGCTGTATGCAAAAGTATCGAAGTGACACTATCGGCAAACAAAAAATTATGATTTGTTTGACAAATATTCTGACCATTCAAAACAAAATGGAAAAAATTGTGTGTATTTCTCTGCCGACGTTTTGTCCATGTGCGAACAAGAAGGCTAGTATAGACGTTAGAGAAATTTGTATCAAGACGAAAGTAAAATTTTTGTTTGAGTTGCAGATAATTTCATCAAGACAAAGTCTTAAGAGTTCGATCGCTAACAAGTTTCTTTTAAAGCTGCAATAATATTGACAGATTCAGTCTACATTAGACAAAACTTATCATGATAACATATTGATGTTTGCCTTGATAAAAATTTGTCTAGTGTAGACTCAAAGTTAAGATTATAATAATACTTCAGCCTTTATAATGATAATTTTTTAACGTTTGCTTAATGTAGACTCAAAGTTAAAGGTAAAACAAGTACTATTTAAATATTCATTTAATATCATTTAATTTTCCATCCCTGCTTAATAAACAACAATAATATAGAAAAAACACACAAATCTCGACCTTCCCATTAAATTATTTTTTTGTTTTCTTTCAACATTTAAATATTGGTAAAAATTTTGATTAATTTCTCTCTTTATAATTCTTTGCATAAAATTTTACAAATAAGTACATAAGTACCTCCCTTGCTTTACTTTAACCGCTAGGGCCTAACATTTTAACAATCCTCCCTATAATTAGGTTGCAACATGTGTTTGTAGTAAAGCATATCAGTTTGTCTGTCTGTCTATCATTCGGTTGCTATTCGTCGTAGTCGTCGTCGTCATCGTTATCCATTAAACATGAGCTAATTTGATAATTTACGGTTATCAAAGTCAATGTTAATAATATTGGTATATTATTTCTTACTCTTCTTCGTATCATTTTTTTGGGGGAAAAACTGGTAACTCGTGTACTCAAATTAACATTGCGGTAGGTTTGTGTTGTTGCTTTTATTTCAATTTTTATTCAAGTTGATCATCAACATTGTCTTGATCGAAAATGAGTTGTAAAATGTTTACAACTACTTGAAAAAAAATGTTTATAAAAAAATTGGGGGGCTATTAAAGTGTTATTTGTTATTGTTGTTGTTGCTGGGTACTTGTAGTCTCTAATGAGAATAAAACAAAAGCAAACAAAATAATAAAAATATACAAAACACTAACAACAACAAAAAAAATTAAGACAGAGAATCATTGTGATTTGTATTTCTTTTATTGTAACGTACAATATTGGCTAATAGGCTTGAATACAGAATTGTAAAAGTATTAATTCTTAAATTAAGTTGATATCAAATTTTAATAGCAAAATAACAATACATTATCAATAAAAAATTAATGAATGATCAAAGATTAATAATAAAAATAACTGGAAATAATATGCAGAACGTATTTGGAACTAAATGGGGAACTAAGTGGGGATTCCAAAACAAAATAAATGTGTGACATATTTACATATGTATGTATGTATATTAATTATCATGTTTACTTTAGAGTAATTAATTTTGACAATTAGCATTTTTTTTACTTAAGATTAAATTTAAATAATTTTTGTTTTCATTAAAAGTAAAACCTGAAATTCAGTTTAAAGTCTAAAATTATTAAGAATCCGATTTTTTAATTAATATTAGTATTACTTACGTATATTTTTAGAGATAATAATTTAAAATTGATAATGTTTTTTTTTTAATCGTTTAAAACAAATAATATGTTATTTAATAAAAATATATATATCGTTAACTAAAATGCAAAAGGTTCCAATTTATGAAACGACAAAACAAAAAAGAGTTAAATAATTAAAAACTATATGTAATTAAAATACAAGTTTTATTAATATTAACAAGATAAATATTTGAATTTTATTATAAATATTTATTTATAGATATTTTCATGTCTTTTTAAAATTACATAAAAATACTTAAATCACATCATTAGTTTTTATATAATTTAAACTATATCAGGTCTTATCGTTTCTCTTTTCGAGTTGACCATAAAGTATGCTATGGTATCATACTATGTGTCAAAATTGACATTTAGAAAACATGTGTATGAAATAAACAAGTTTTTGTTTTGTATTGTTTTTTGTTAAGATTTAATCTTTTAACAAATGAATTTATTTTTATTTTTTGTTTCCATTTAATTTCTATTGCAATCGAATGAGTGTCTATATTAAAAAAAAGAGACAATGATTAAATTATTTAAATTAAGCACTTTAAACACTTTATTTAAATTTATGTCTTAAGGCCAGGGTTTCTATTGACAGCATGTCATTTAAATTGGTGTTTTAGTTGAAGCTTTCATTTTGATTTTAAATGCAAATAAACTGATCGATTATTATCTATTTTCCTCAAATTGTTTAAGCTTTTTAAGAATTTAATTAATTTAAAGATTAAATAGTAAATTTATGGCATATAAATTAGTTACATAATGATATTTTTCCTAACCCTACTTATTTCCTTTCAGACCTTTTGATCAATTTCTGTAAAAGATCACATGTGAAATATATTTTTGTATTAACTAGAAATCATTTCCTTTCGCTTTAAATAAATCACAATATTTTAAATATAAAATATTAAAAAGAAGTGAAAGTTCTTTTTGGTAATTTAAATTATTTTATAAGCCAAAAAAATGGGCCAATTGATATGGCATCCTTAATTATAAAGCAGCAAAAAGAAAACTTAACCAAACTTTTAATTTAAAGAAAGAGAGAAAAAAACTGGACTAGCATTTCCTTTTTTTTTCTTTAAATCAGAAAATTCAATTCTTTTTTTTGGTGAATAGTGAAAGTGTTTTTCATTTTTTAAAGAAAACAGGTTAATGGGCTGGCTTCCTCATTTAGAATAAAGAAAAACTGGACCACAAAAAAGTACTTAATTGGTCAATTCCCTTAAGAAAATATAAAATGTTTGTAATAAATCTAAATTTTATCCATTTATTTTTTTTTTCTTCATTTGGAAGGGCATTTGTTTTTGGTATATTAATTATAGAAGTAAATTTAAATTGTTTAGAAATTAAAAATACCTACACAAGTATGTTGTTTAGTAAATAAAGTACAAAACTCTATAGAATAATTTGTGTATTTTCGAAATTTTGTAATGAATTGTTTATGTTTCATCTGATGAAATTAGCCGCCCTTTTAGCAATGGTATTGAAATGCTGCTTTATATATAAAACATTTGAAAGATTTTGATTTTTTGTTTTGGAAACTCTATTTTAGTCTTAAGCTATCTTCAGATTAAACAAATATTTGATTAAAATGTCGTTACCAGTATATAGAATATTTTACAACTTTTACATTTTAATGGGGAAATATTTTTACTTATGTTTTTTTCTGGCAAAACAATTGCAAGATCAAACAACTGCAAACTATTGTTTTTTACAAAACTAGTGGTCACACAAATTTGATCAAATATTTTATAAATGTGAACATAGCAAAGCAAAGGCTTAATGTCATTTTGTTTGGATTTGCCACTTTCAAGAACTTATTGTATAATAATTTTTGAAAAGTTAAATCAAATATTAAATAGCATTATTTTATTATTCTTATTTTTTTCTTTTTTAATTTGTTCGATATCTAGATCATTTTTGACATTGAGTTTTTATCAACACAAATGTCAATATTAATCACGATAAAAATGTCGTTACTATTGTAGAGTTAAGAATATATTATTTACCTTGAATTGCTGACAATTTCGGCTTGATATTCCTTAACTTGGGGTCTATATTGCAGAAATGTTTATCAAGACAAACCTCAAATGTTTCTTTGATTTGTGATAGTACCATGTAAAAAGTACCAACAACAATCAATATGCCATATATTACCAAGCAACGCCAAGACAAAATTGTCGGAGCTCGAGTGCTGACAATTTTGTTTCGACGCTGCAATATTAGGTACTGAAAAATTCAGTCTATATTAGACAATTTTTTCTTTTCATGATTAAAATTAAATGCATAAAAATAAGAAGTTTAACGCTGCAATAATATGTACTGACAAATTCAGTCTAGATCTGACAAACACTTTTATCATGATAAAAATTTGACATTAGCCTGGATAAAATTTTGTCTAATGTAGACACAAAGTAAATGCAAAATATATTGTGAAACTGTGTAAACTGAATTTGTTAGTATTATTTTAGTGACAAGACAATATTCAAGTGCTGACAATATTGTCCTGATATTCGTTAACAAAAGATGCCATTTTCATATATTCTTTATATTTTATTCATTACAATTTTTTGTCAAGACAAACATCTAAATAAACGAAAACTCATTTATATTTTTATTTAAGAAATTTGACAGTTGTACAAACAAAAAATATAATCAGTTATTTAAATAATTTTATCTTGTATAGATTCCCAATGATTATTGACATTTGTATTGGTAAAAATTTGTCTAATGTAGACCCTATATTATGACTTAAGTTTTGTCCTATGTACATAAACTTCAAAATCGAAGTTATTTTGTAAAGTTGTAGCAAACGAAAATAATAATCCGTATTTTGACAAAGTGATCTTACTTTGTTTAGATTCGCCATGATCTTAACGTTTCTCTTGATTGAAATTTGTATAGTATAGACTCAAAGAATTTGATAAATGAAATATAAAAAAATTATCTAGAATACAGGTAACATATTTAAGGTTTACCTTAATAAACAATTGTCTTAAGACTGAATTAGTTGGTTGTTTTTGCAATGCTTCCTTACGCGAGCTGATCGTTTATATAGCGTGCTTATCAATGACAATTACAATGTGATGTCTGATTCTATTGAATACATAATTTTCTAATGTTGTTCTGTGACAGTTAGAAAAACCACTAAGTAATAAAAAAAATAAATAAGTATACACAAACTATTAAATAAATAAATTGTTGGCTTGTTTAATTTTAATCAGAGTTGCATTTTTAGGCTACTTCTTTAATGCTAACTCTGCGTTTTTGCAAAAAAAATTTCAAAAATGTATGTCACGTTATTAAGTTTGGATAATTGCACAAAATTCTTCCCGTAAAATAGGATATCAATTATTTTATATAGAATTTTGATTTTTAAGCTTTAAAATTATTACCTAAAGTAGCGGTTTGAAAAAATCTGTATACAATTATATACCACGATTACCTAAACATGGGAAGATTTTTATGTTAAATTTGGTTATTTGCTTTTAAAATTTTTTGTACGTTTTTATTTATAAAAAAAAAAAAGATCTGCTTCATTTTACTCTACTTCCAATCGATCAAATATTTCAATTATATTCAGTTGCTGGTTTTTCTATAGACAATACAAAGCAAACAAAATACAATTGTGGAAAAACCACAAATAATTCGTAACGAGGTTTTTTTTTGTCTGCTTCTTCTTGCCACTGTTGCTACTTGGCCACATTAAAAACCAACAAACCAAAGAAATAAGAAATCATGTGTAATGACTGAGTAAATGATCTATTAACCAAAAAAAATAAGAGATGAAAAAAAAAAAAAAAAGAAAAACAAAAATTAAAATTATAAATGAATTAAATTTCATTGAAATTTAGGCACGCAGGCAGCTAGACAAACAGACAGACAGACATTCATATACAAACATATTTATTACAGTGTTGTAATAATTTTACCAAGAATTATGTTCTTAAAGATCATTATTGTTTATGAGTGTTTTTTTGTTGTTGTTTTTTTTTGTAGTTGTACATTAACATTACCGGAAGTAATTGTTTTAAATATTTTGTAAATATTTAGTTCATCACTTGCAAAAGTTTTTGTTTGTATTGTATTATTTTCAAATGGTTGGTTCTATTGAATGAAAAAATAAGAGTTCTAAAAGGTAAAATGATGATGACATTCATTAATGATCACACACAACTCATGATCTCTCATTGTCATTCATTGTAGGATAAAATGATTTGTTTTTGTTTTGTATTAAACTGGCAAGTACTTGTCTTTTAAATGTAAACAAAAACAACAAGTATGTATAACAAAAATCGTTATAATATCAACAAAAAAACCTGTGACAACAACAACAACAACAACAAAAATTAAACAAACAGATAATGTGTAAACAAAACAATAATCATTTTAAGGAAAATAAACCATATTTTTTTTTGCTGGGAAAATAAAGTCTTTTTCCTGATCTAAATATCGAACAATAAAAAAAAATTTAGAAATTGTCAATCATTAAATTGAAAAAAAAAAACTGAAATGAATAGTTTTTATTTTAGGAAATGTTTTATAAAAAAAATATTAAATTAAAAAATAATAATAATATTTTTTAAATAATTTTTTTTATAAAAATAAAATTGATTTTTGCTCTTTATTTATATCCATTTTTTTAATAATCTTTAGTTAATTAATTTATTACTTTCATTTTCTAAATAATAAATTTATGTTTTCTTGTTCTTTTAAATTCTTTTAATTTTAAAAGATTTATTAAAGTGGCAAATAAATTACAAACATTTCTTAAACAATTAAGGGCTTCAAAAGAAATTAAAAACCAGTGCTGTTTTTCGTTTATTAAAGAAATGCCGTCCAATTGACCTATTTTGGTATTAAAATCATAAATTTTAAATTAAATATAAATACTTGTTAAAGCAAAAAAAGAAAGAAAACTTTTGTTTGCTTAATTAAAATTGAATTGAAATTTATGGAATTTTTAGTTAAAATACAGTACAAATATTTGTAAATCTTTAATAATTAAAAATAAGATTTATTGAAAAGGAATTACTGAGATAAATTTATGTTTTACATAAATAACATTTTTAATAAACAAAATATTTAATAAATACAAAATGTTTTGCATTAAAAATTTTATTATAAAGAAAAAAGTTTACTTTAATAAATTTTTAAGAAAAATGTGGCAACTTTATTTGTTAAAAATACCATCTGTGATGACTACTATGCAGATAGTGGACAGTGCTTTGAACCCCTACAACGAGGGGACACAAATAGAATGAGTTTTCGTAACATATTTGAAAAACAATAAATAAATAAATACGAATTAATGAAAACAACTGGCGCAAGGACACGCCTACCTCACATATATCCTGAAATGAGTAAAATGCATTTCAGTTTAACACAAGGATTTTAATTTTATAAAAATAGAAGGAGGTGTCGCAGAAAATTGAAACTTTGCACATATATTACCTTAGATCCAATAGTATATTTCGGTAAAGTTTAGAAAAAATCGGAGCAGAAATACGCTTACCTTCCATGTATTCTGAAATGAGAAAATCGCATTTCTTTCTAACACTCAGTTTTTAATTTTATAAAAATAGAAGGTGTCGTAGAAAATTGAAACTTTACACATATATATTTTAGATACAAAGTAACTATAACGTTTTGAAAAAATAGGAAGAAGAGCACGCCTACCTTCCATATAATCTGAAAAATGAAAAACGCATTTTCTCTCAAAATACTGCTCAAAAAAGTGCAAAAATTTACAATAGCTATTGGAAATGGATATTTTATAGATCAGACAATATTTTATCTAAAAGCAGCAAGGGTAAACTTACCTTCCCTAAGCCCTATCATTATTAAAAGTTATTTTTATACCTTCAGCCATATTTTATGTGGAATAAGTCATTAGTTTGCCTAATTTCCAACGATTTTCAGCCCGAAATTGTTACATATTTTTAGTTTTCAATATTTTATAAAATTTTAAAGCAAGAAATTTTTCAATATAAAGAATTTTTCGACTTTTTTTAAATTATATGATCTATATTGTTACCTTTTCAAAAAACTTATAATTTCCACTCAATTTAAAAAATGTTTTTATTTTGATTTCTGTCTATGGAGCAAACCACTGTGTAACGGTTTTTTAACAATGATGCCAACTACTTCATTATAAGCAAATAAATAGAAAAAGCATAAAGAAAGGAAAATAAATTATCATTACAGGCATAAATATTTCCTATAATTTTTGACATATGTCGCAGTTTGTTATAAAATTTTTATAACAGATCATTTTATTTTGAAAAATTCATGTTTTAGATTTCTCCATTTAATTAAGCGAAAATATCGTGACATGTCACTTATATTGGCTGCTACATAATCCATTTAATAATTTAATTAAAAAAAATCTATTTAATGTATTAAAATTTGAACAATCAATCACATTTAATTAATTAATGCTTGTAACACTCGATTAAAAATACAACATAATTTAATGGTTTCCTTTGAATTGTCACCGATTTTTAAACAAAATCATGTTATAATATTAAATTATTATGTTTTCTAAAATATTAATAAGAAAAAAACATAACATAAAAGTTATAAAGTGTAATGATCAATCAATTTAAAATAATAAATATTTATTTGTTTGTTTCCTTAATAATGTCACTATTTTTACAAAAAAAAAAAAAATGTTTTACAACACTAATATATATTCTTTTTAAAATACAATTAACATA
>MINK01171844.1:0-35839 GCA_001735545.1 Phormia regina
ATTAAAATATTTCTATTTCTAAGGTAATTTTGAGTTTTAAAACTCAATTCCGGGAGGACTTTTGTATGAGGGTTAGGTGAAATAATGAACCGATCATAACCAAATTTCAATAAGTATCGTCCTTGTGTCAAAATAATTATTTGTGCCCAATTTCATCAAGATATTAAATGGACTCAGTAATATATCTTGAGTCGAACGGTATACTTTGAGCTGGGGGGTCCCGTAATAATAACTGACATATTCTTCAAAAATAACTAGTTTCATAAAATTAAATATTGGTTCCGAAAAAAAATTGAAGCAAAACGTTTGTTAAGACTTTTCTGAATTCACTTTCTATATGCACCAAAATTCATGAAGGAGACAATTGTGGACCGATACTTGCATTAAGTTACCTGGGAACACATAATATTACATCGTACTACCCAAACAAGTTCGAACTTTTGGGCATGAGGATTTTCACAAATCATAAATAAATATTTATGATTTGTAATGAGTTTTATTATTATAATTTTTTTATATTCCTTAAACAAAATCAGTCAAGTCATTTTCATTATATACTTCCATATATGGTGCAATCTTCTTAATTTTATAAATCATGATTTCTTAAGTTAATTAAAAAAAAAACGGATTATAGTTTTACCGCTTATTAATCCGTACCACAGAATCAGTGTACACCAGTATAATTACTATTATTTTTTCAGAATTTTTTAAATAAATTTTTAAATAAATTTGTAAGCACAAAAATTATATTATAAATTCATTTTTATAAAATTTTATTATTAAATAATCAGGATCGTTTTTTAGATATGTATTGAAATCAATCAATCTACAGTAATTTATATTTTTTATCAAAAATCTTCAACAATAAAGAGACATCAACCTTTATTTTCTAATAAAAATATTATTAAACTTACCAAAATATTCACCGCATGTTTTGTTATTCACACACATTTACATTTTGTATTTACAATTTTTAAAAAAATATATATTTTTTTTTTTTTTTTTGAAATTCCACATAAACATTTTGTATTTTTTATTTAAATCATCTACTTATTCGTATAATTATTTTCCTATTACTTTTATTTGTTTACATTTGCTATACGTTTTGTTTTTATACCAACAACTGCTACAACAAAAACAATAACAGTTATTCTCTTTGTTGTTTATTGCACTCACTAATTCACAACATACTCTTTTGTTTTTGTTTTCTTTGTGGTCTACATAAAATGCAATTCATATTTTTGCAAAATTTTAAAATAATATTTTCACTAGTTTTTCACAAATTTTCCGTAAATATTTTTAAATACTTTTAAAGTACATTTTCTAAACTACACTTTTATATAAATTTTATTTTTAAAAACTTTATATATCTTTAGTATTTAACTATTTAAAATCGTTAGTAAATTACACAATATTTTCCACGTGTTGATTTTGTTTAAGTTAAATTGCAAACTAATTTATGGAATGACAAATTTGAAAGGAGATAGAGAGTGTGAGAATGATAACAAAAGAGGGAATTGTGATGGCATAATATAATAAGTAAGAATAAGTTAAATGTCTCTTTTATTGTAATTTTTAGCTAATTATTAAGAATTATTTTATATAGAATTTGCCATTATTAAATAAAAAAAATGGTTTTAAAAAGTATATATATTTTTTTATTAGCTTTCATATAAATATTATTTAGCAAAATCTTCTCAAGCATAAAAATAAAATAAACATTTACAGTTTTTTGTATATTAATCACATTTATTTAATGAGTTGAAAGAAATTTTAATTATAAACATTGTTTTTAGTAATTAAAAGTTATTTACAAAAGTTTTTTTCTTTTTTTTTTTTAAATTTACAAACCAGCCAAAAATAAATATTTTTGTAAATTTTTATATATCAATAAATACATAATTTTAAGAGGTTTTATTATTAGTATTTTTTTTTTTTATTTTTGTAGCTTTTTTATCTTTGCTAAATTTCTTTAATAATTTTTTTAACTAAATCCTTTGTTTTAAAATCATAATAATAAAACATTATCCTTTTTACCAGCTATATTATCATCATCATAATCGTTATTATAAACATCTTGTTATAAAAGTTACATATATTTTTATGTGTATCCTGTATTAATATTTTAATGTTTCCCATAATCATTTGTATCGATTATTGCACCACCAGCAGCACCACCAAGTTCTTCAAACAATTCATTTGATTGATGATTCCTGCCATATGGATTATTGTTTAAATTATTGTTGCTATTACCATTAACATTTTGACTAGTTGGAATGGAAGGATTTAATGCTAAAGCGGCAGCAGTCGAATGTAAAAGTAAAGGATTTTTAACGAAACGCTGTAGTTGTAAAATACATCTAAAAGGGATTAACAATAAAATAAATTATTTATTAAAATATTATTTGTTAATTTTTAATTTTTTGTTTACCTTCCTAATCTTCTTTCATTCATATCCTGTACTTCAAATAATTCGGGTAAACCTTCATCATCTTTGCGAAAGAGATTATTTAATGTTGTTGCTGTATTGGCTCTTTTACCATTAGTCCAGCCTCTGGAATATTGAAATGTTTGACCCATACATGCCATGGAGAAGAGAAATATCAGCAAAGGTAAGATGACAATGCGCAACATGCTGAAAGTGAAAGTTATAAATATAATTTTTAGTATTTAATTTAAATCCAAAATAAACAATAAAATGGAATTTTTAAGCCGATATATTGGACTTTAAAATGCTTTATAAGAAACTATTTTCAGTACAGATTACTTATAATGAATGTTATTAATATGACCATTTGAATGGAGCGGTCACACTAGTATAGAAAAAACTTACAACATTTTTATTTAAAATCATTGTAAATAAATAATAAGGTTATTCACGATACGCTGGTTATCAGGTTATGTAGTTATACTAAAAACGTAAAAAACTCATTACAAAATATAAACAAATTTGCCCAACTCGTACTCTAGTTTATATATCTTATGTGATTATCTGATTATATGTAGTGTTGGAAATTAATAAAAAATTTAAACAAGTAAAGGATTTTGCTGTTTAATCACATAACCCGATAACCAGCCCATCGTGAACCCTTAATGTGTTTTTTGTTTTATTGATATTTGGAGAACTCCTAGTCTTTGTTAAATATAGCCCACACTTTAAAAATAGAAATTTAAGAACTTTACTATGGCATCTCTCTAGTAGGGTTTGTGTCCAAGAAATTTCCTTGTAGTACGATTCAAAACCAATGAAAAGGAAAATTTTAAATTGGTTCATTTCAAAGAAGACTTAATGTAGATTTTAAAGTTTAGTATTTATTTTGCTCAATCCGTAGGAGGAAATATTTAATAATTTAGATTGGCATCTCTTTGTTTTGATTGTGTCGAAGATATTTCTTTGTAGTAAGGTTTAAAACCATTAGTGGTATTTTTACTATTTCGTAAGGAAACGGATGTTTTGAGTGTGAAATACGTTGTTGTATGTATGGCATGATTCGATTTGAAAACATGGCGTTTTTACTCGTTAAAAAGAAATCAAAATTTAGTCATTTGAAGCTGAAGCAGCGTAAAAAAAATCTATGCTGCAACGAAATCCTAAAAAATATATATTTTTTATTAAAATGTTTAAATAGAGTATTTTTTGAATAATTTTAAAAAATCTAACATACATGTAAAATATATTTTTTTATTTTCTAACATTTTAATTTTTTCGGCAAAACAAAATTGAAAATTTAATTTTATTGTAAAAAGACAAATAAAAAACAAAATTGGAGAAAAAAAAAATAGAATTTTCGTAAAAAGTATTTAAATTTCCCCATGTACGTTTTCTCCAACCCTTAACATAAAGTTGAAATTAAAAGCTTGTTGCCGTTATTCTGCCGACGTTATTTCTTATGTTAGGAAATAAAAATTTCTTCGTGTTAAGTTACAAAAAAATATATATATTAACATTTCCAATTATTTTTCAGTTAACTTCTTATCGTTTAAAAGCTTTTCCTGTTGAATATATTTTATATAGAAACAGTTATTTTAACTGCTTCTATATAAATTGTTGCAGTTTGGAAACGTTTCGTTGTACAATTTAAGTTCATTTTCTTACAAAATTATTTATTTAAGGCTCCAAAATTAATTATAAGGCCTTATCTTGTAAAACCTTTTAAGCGTTTGAAATTTCTGGGAAATTTTTTAAAATTTAAAATTTCTGACTTGTAAAACGTTTTGTTTTACAAAATGAAGTTTAAAAAAATTGTATGAAGAATAATGTGAAATTTAGAGCCTCGTTTTATAAATCGAAACGTTTTCAAAGAATCAAATTTTGTATGAAGAATACTGGAAAATTTTAATTCTTTCCATATATTTTTTTTCAAACTTTGTCGTTACATTTACAAATTTTTCATTTAACAAATTTTTCATTATTCTTCATACAAAAATTTTGAACGTTTAAAAACGTTTCGTTTTACAAAATGAGTTTCTAAATTTCTTCATATAAGATTTTAACGTTTAAAAAATAATAATTTAATTATATATTTTTTTCCGTGTATATATTTGCTTTTATCCATATGAATACGTTTTGTAACACTTTTTTTAAAATCTATCTCAAAATTATTTTTATTCTTTTAATTTTTTAATTATTTCTTTAAAATAAATTTTAATAACTTTTCTTATTGCACTTACACTAAATAAATTATTTATTATTTGTTTATTTATTAACAAAATATTTTTGAGATCCCTGTTTGTATTTCAAATACAAGTGTTGAAATAAAACTGAATGCTGTTGTACAGATTGTCCTAGGCTTTTATAGTTATCCTAGCAAAAGGACCTTAGCAAGAAGTCAACATAAGGATTTTTCTCAAAAAAAAAAAGAAAAAAAAAACTAAATAAATACACAGAAAGAAATTTTTTAGCAATATATTAAAAGGTACTCAAAAAGGCAACAAAAAAATAATATTTAAATCAAAATAATTAAAATTTTAAATACGAAGTTCTATTTATTAAAACACATTTTAAAACAATTTTTTCAATGTATTTCTTCCTCCTCCTTTTTGATTCATTTAAATCCTTCATTCCTCCACATTTAGATTAAATGTTATTAGCTGGCAATTGTTTTTAGCAACTTTACCGAAAAGTAATATTTAAATGTGTGTAAAAAAACAAACTCCAACAAACTATAAGACTTTCTTTCCCATTCATCCTACTCATATGGTTGGCATGTGCGAATGAATGAACAAATTGAATGCATTTGTTGATTAAAAAAAAATTATCACTTTTACTTGTACGAAGGGGTTAAACCACCAACAAAACAAGCAGCACTTTAACATCAAAATTAACAACCTTTTCTTTTATTTTTTTTGGTCTTTTGACGCCTCAACCAATTTGGCCTAAAGTAATTGTAGATAAACAAATAAGTATGTGAGAAAGTAAAAGATTTCTTTTCTAGAATGTGCTGGTGTGAATGAATAAAATTGATTTAACGGGATATTTTATTTACTTGTACAGTGCGGCTCGGATAAATAACAATTTATATTTTAATATAAAAAACTAAATAAATTGCTAAATTTTAAAATTTTTTTTATGTCAAAATTCATTTCATATTTACAAAATTTCTTATTTATATTCAAAAATATATTACAATTTTTTTATATACAATCATTTGGAATACGAATAAGCCATCGAGATATTTTTATTTATAAACCTTGCAAACATAATTTTTTTAATCAATTAAATTCATTTATTTAAAGTAAAGTTTAAATCTCTACCTCTGTCTTTTATAAAAAATTCCAACTTATAAAAAAATTTATATTAATAAACGATTTAAAACATTTTTTTTTTTTTTTTTTTTTAAAAAAATTAAATTTTTAAAAAATGTTTTTTTTTTAATTTTACTTTTTATACGTTTTTTAAAATTTTTCATTATTTATTTCAAATTTTTATTTAATGATAAATTTCAAATCGAGGTCTCACCTGTACTTGTTGGATGTAAACAACTTTTGATTTGGGGTAGATTGTTTATTACGCCAATCTGTTTTTGTTTCATTATTTTGTGGTTTTTGATGGGTTGGTAATTTTAGGTGTTAATATTGGCTATTTAAGATCTGATGTAAGAAAATGCTGAATTTTTGGTGTTTATCTTGATTTACTAAAAAAGAATAATTGTTAAGCATTAAATTTAAAAAATAAAAAATATAAAGAAATTTTTGGTAAATCTTTAAATTTGGGATATATGATTTGCAGAATATTACAGATGTAGTCAAATTAAAATTCTATGCACAAATTTAGAAATTTAAACATTTAAAATTTTTTGAGATTTCACGGCCCTGATTGTGTAAAACAAACGTTTTCACACGTCAATATTTGTAATGAAGAATACTCGAGATATTTAAATTCTTTCCATAGGGATTTTTTTTTTAAAAACGTTTGGTGTTTATTTTACAAATATTGAAGCCTTTAAATTGTATTTCATTTCCTATCAAATTTCAGCACGATCCGTTAGAAAGAGGCATTATATTATATCATTATTTGTTAATATGACCTATTATATTTTTTTTATTAAAAAACGCTAACAATTTGAAAATTAAGTTACGAGAAAAAAGTGATATCAAGTTTCCACACTATGATTATCCTAACACCATGACTATTAATACCAAAATTACTGGTAATTCCCAAAAATAGTAGCTTATGGTTAATATGCTACGATTGAATTAAATTTTTAAAATTTTAAAATTTCAAAAAAAAAAAAAACACAATTCCGCCGCTTACAATGTATTGATTTATTATAACTGCTTTTTCTTAAATAGTCAGTACACAGAAAAAAGCACCGAAAATTAAGGCCACCTAGATACAAAAATACTATGAAAATTAATTCATTCAATTGAAAAACTCATTTGTACCTCTCACCAAAATGTTATTCAATACTAAAACTATAAAATACAAAACGGAAAAAATTCCATTAATAAATTAATTAAATCAATCAAGTAGATGATTGATATGAATTAAAAATGTGTATAGAAATAAAATCGTACCAAAATTTATTTTTATTTATTTATATTTATATTTAAACAATTGTGTTAATTGAAAAAAAGACGGTAATAATTTTTTCTGTGTAATGATTTAAAATTAAGTTAAATTTATTTAATTTCTTATTTTTATACACAAATCTTTCAATTTTCTTCATATTTTATTTTAAAAGCAGTCAATTTATTTAAAAAATAATAATAACAATTTTAAACAAATTAGGAAGTTAATGATATTAATAAATAATATTTATAAAAAAATAATTCAAAATATTGTTTTCTGTTTATATGAAAGTTGGTCATTCCATTTTTAATTTCCACAATCATCGGAAAGAAAAAAAGTTGTTATTTTCTTGATCCTTGTAGGAAATAGGACCATGTCCGTCCTATTTCTTACATGGCATTTATAAAACTTGCCGATAAAACACCTATATAAACAAATATCAAATGATCGAAAGTTTTTCGTGAATTTTGCTATTGGAATTCAGCAACAGCACTTTGTAAATGTTCTTCGCTGAAAATATGTTTAAAAAATACGATTTTTTAAAACGGTATGTATTTGAAAAGATGTTTGTTTTCAAAAATTTAGATAAATCGGTTCAAATATAACTGAATATCGAACAAAATTCATTTTTAATTTTTAAAGCACTTGTTTAAGCTAAAGATTAAAGATATTTTTAAATAGATTGTTATAAATTGTCATAAATATTTTCATAAAGTTTCGGTTTTTAATCAACCAAATTCGTTCATAAAAAACCGATTTATAGGTTAAAACTAAAAAAATTGCAATAAAATAAATACACACAAACATGTATATTAAGGATTGTAATGTAGATTTATAAATGTAAAACCATAAGATGGTGAAGGAGAAAATTTTATTTGTCGATAAGATGGTGATATAAAATATTCGTCATAGCTAAATATATAAAGAAAATATTTGATCAACATAGTAATTGATACAATAAGAAAAATAATTTAAATCCAATTAATTACTTAATTTTTAGAACAAAAAATATCAGAAAACTTTAGTTTTGATACATTGAATAATATTTGGCTGTCAATTAAAAAAATTATTGTAATATTTTTTATATCTTTTTCTGTATATGAAGAACATTCTACTTATGATAAATATTGAATACATTTAGCGACCTCTGAAAAATTCGCTAAAAATTTATTTATGAATCGAAGGTAAAAAAAAATCATATAAAGAGTCCTTTTAAATGTCTTCAAAAACATTTAATGTATGTATATAGTTTATTAGTTATCTATTTTGGGGTTATTTTCTAAAAAGGTGGTAATTTTCTTTCACATAAATGCGTGTAAACCTGTTGTAACCTTATAAATTTAAAAAGTTTAGTTTTACGCTTTAAAAAATTAAGCCTTAAATGTCCTTGTGAACAAAAAAAGTAAAAATCAAAAATAATCGTTATGAATTTAGTTTTATTTTAAAACTCAAAATCATTACTTCCTCTACTCCTAAGCAGTGTTGCCAGTTTATAAATTTTATTTTAAAAAAATCACAAATTCTGTGTATTAATTCGCATAAAAAATCTAAATTATTTATATTTAGCGAAAATTTTCACCTGCGGCGCTTCATTCTAGGATAATAGTATAATTATTAAAAAAAAAAGAAATCTTATTATCCATAGGAACTATTTATATTAAATTTATAAATTCGCTAATATATCTTCAACAAATACCAAAAATTATTGAGAACTAACAAATATATGTGTTTTTTTAATAAGACATAACAAGACATTTAGCCTTTTCTAACCTTTTTTAAAGTCCAATTTAGCTTCTTTTTTTAAGTCCTGGCAACACTGCTCTTAAGCTATAGAAAATAAAAAATAATTTTAGTGTGGTTTTAAGAAGGCATAGTGAGTTACTTTAGATTGAAAGTTCAAAGATCAAAATAAGACATACAATAAATAAACCATTATATTTCTGAAAACGATATTTTTAAAATTATAAAAAAATTATATAATACGAGCTGATTGACCCGGCGTTGTGCGAGTTTTATTGAATAATAATATAAATTAAAATTATTTTTTTTTTATGACAAATTCTTCTACAGTAAAGAATGTTTTAACATGACATTGAATCCGTTTTGACATGGAATCACTGGCTTCAAACAAAAAAGTAAAACAAAGTCCCCTGTTATGAACCCTAATTTCATGTTTCTAGGTTCATAATTTTAGAAAATTCAAAAAGTACCATTAAAATAACAAAAGAGTACCATAAAGTCCCCTCTTATGAATTTTCATTAACTAAGGACCACATATCCCAAATTTCATATTTCCAAGTTCATAATTATAGAAATTTCAAAAAAGTACCACAAAGTCCCTTCTTATGGATTTTTATTAACTAAATGAATAACGATAAGTATTCATCTATTTTTGTATCATTATTATTTTGCGAGTTATAAGGTTACCGATATTTTCAAATTTCCAAAAATCCTGTCTTAGTGGGTCTATATGGAGGGAGATCTACCCACGTTCCAAATTTCGTCTCTCTAGCTTCAGCCGTTTGGACTGTGGTATGATGAATCAGTCATGCTTGTGCAAAATTTCATGGGACACTCATTTAGTTTAGAAGTATTTTGCTTCATAACTCCTAAACTATTAGAGGTTCCAACTTGAAATTTGGCACAAATTTAGAGAAAAGTTTCATTATCACCTTATGTATTTCATAAGGTGTGATTACATTTGGAAAAAAATTCAATCGCCTTTTGATTTTTGAAATGTCATATTTTTGGGCCGGAAGGATTCTTTACTCACAAAAATAGTGATTTGTGTAGCATTTGCAATACTTAATATCTGTAGCGAATTTCATTGAAATTGGAGATGTCAAATCCGAAAATGTCTGTTTTTTGTCCGTTTTAATATGGAATCACTAAGATACATAATTAAGTAATACATCTATTTATTTTCTATACTGACACACAAATTAAAAAGAAAAGAAAGTTCTTAACCAAATTTTTACTGGAACTTAATTATATTATTTATTAACACAATTAATTTTCTAATTGGTATAAATTTATATTTTAAATAAATTGACATTTCTTACAAAAAAAAATATTTAAATAAATATCACATGTTTTTCTATAAAAATGTAGAAATAAAATAAATTGGACTAGTTTTTCAACAATCTTCAGCTCATTATCTTCAGAACATTATTAATAAAATCAATTATTGTAGTTTTGATGATTAGAGCAAAATCAATTAAAAATTAATTAATATTAGAAAATTTCGTAATTGAAATCGATTTCTACTATTTTCTGTGCAAGCGTTTTTTTTATACCAAACTAAATTATATTTATTTTTAATTTCAAGTGAATACCACTAATTGGAAAAAAAACAACTTTAGTAAAAATACCAGCAACAAGTGGTTGTGTTTAGAAACAAATGATCAAAACAAAACACTAGAAATGCAATTAAAGACATGCGCATTTAAATCGTTTTCCTTTTAAAGAAAATTCTGAAAATTATTGTTTTGACCAAAAACACATGAATTTATTTGACGGTAAAACTTTCAACTGATAACAGTAAAACAGTTAATAATACAAAGGAAACCAGTCGAGATATTTTCCAATAAAAAGCAGTAGTAAGTAAAAATATATAAATTTTGATATTTAATAGAAAATAAAGATATTAATAAATCAATAAAATAAATTAATGTTTAATAAATAAAACAACAACTTACAATGTAATTGAATTAATTAATAAATACATATATAAAATTTGAAGACAAACATTTTGTAGTTCACATTGGAAAAATCAATAATTTTCCATATGTTTATTTGTTTGTTGGTTTGATTGTAATTTTGCAATTTTTATTGTAGCTTGTTGTTGCTGTTAAACGTTTTTATTAAAAAAAAAAATTAGAAAAAAACCCGTTTTGTTTTAAATATTGCTTATAAATAATTTCTTTTATTTTTTTTTAGTAATTTCAATTGAATGTCATTATTGTTGCATCAATTTTAGCTGGTTTTAGGATAAAATGGAAAATATGGGACGTTTACGCAGGGTAAGTTATATTTAATTTCAGTTATTTTAGAGAGCATTGCACTAAAAATTTCCGTTTAATATTTGACCTTCTACCTTGAAATATTTTTAATTATAAAAAAAACTTCTTATTGTTGTACTAAACAAAGTAATAAATTAAGAAAATGAATTGAGCACAAATTAGTGAAATTTTTATGTATTTTTTTTTATATGTCAGAATCGTATTGAAATATAAATGCAAGTGTTGGGAGTTTTAATGTGAGTTGTAACCCAGTGAACAATTTAAAAAGAATTTTATGGAATTAAGTTGAAATTACTGAAATTGTTTAAAATATAAAATCAATCACTTCAGTATTTGTTTAAACAGAGGAAAAATACAAATTGTGTATTAAAAAAGTTTTACAACTATTGCCTGTAATTAATAAAAATTACTAAGTACAAAATTAAAAAATCTATACATTTAAATTAATAAAATTATAATCGTCATAACATTTTAAAACGCTTAGTTTTTTGTTTGTTGGTTTTTGGTTATATTCTCTCCCCCAACTATTAACAGACATGCACACAGGGTAATTAAAATTCCAAACACGATTGGCCCATTGTCAAGAGACAAGTTTAAAAACAAACTAAACATTACGTTGACCACTTCAGCTGCCGCTGCTGCTGTTGCTGTCGCTGCTATCACACTAATCCATACACTAACTAATAATTCTCTGTTGATAGTTTGTTGGCAATTGTTTAAAAGCGTTTTGTTTAGTTTATTGCTAAAACTCATTGCTAACGGATCTTTTAGATTAAATTAACTTGTCAATATAATTAAAATTATTTGTTTTTGTAATATTTTAGCCGGCCACAGCTGGTGGTAATGATACACAACTATTACTCAAATCATCACCGAATATTTTGGAAAATTTTCCCTACGAAGATTTTAAATCGAAAATAGATCGCACACAACCGAAACGTATGACTTCACCACCCATACGTAATCATCAAATGAAACGTTCCAAGTCACCATTGTTTTGTGATACATTGGAACGTCATGCTTTTATGCAAAATGTGGTCAACACCAGATCGGTTAGTAATTATGAAGCACGTTATTCATCGCCCAGTCAGAAAGAGGCCACCGTAAGGAAAAGTTTAGAGGAAATTTCTAAAGATATTAAAGAAATTGAAGATTTTCTAACGGCCACTGAGAAGGTATTGCGCGAGGAGAAGGAAATGGATAGGGCGGAAATGAAAAAAAAGCGTGCCAAAGGTGAGGGTAGTCCAAATAAGGAAAATAAGTCCCCCTCTCCTAAAACTGTATCACGTAAAAATTCTTCCAAGAGTATTAACTATAAAATCAATTCTTTTCGCAATCGTAAAAAGAAACCGGGTTCACCACGTTTTATTAATTCACGTTTATATTTTCGTAATGGACGCATAGGTTGTTTGGAGGCTGAAAATGCTACTTCAAATGTAGAGAGTACTCATGCTTTAGTTAAGCATATTTTAAAATATGAAAATGAAAAACCTTTGGTTAGTCCAGATAGTGTTAGAAGAGTCTTAAATGCTGCACCGTCATCACCAACAACCACAACTGAAGCTCTACCTCGTAGAGTTTCTACAGCTAGTACTGCTCCTTGTACGTTACCAGGACAAGTTATAGAGGAACTGAAACGCCAAGATGAAGAATCATTTGAAACGCAACCGTCACAAGATGTTATAACCAAAGCTACGGGAAAAGTACTTTTAGATTTGGAAGATTCTGGCGTGCATAATTCACCACAAACGGAAAGTTTTGGTTCCAGTAGTCAACCTCTGGTAGATGAAGACGAACAAGATGTGCAAATTTGTTATGATGAATTACCCGAAATACCCAATGAAGAACAAAATATGGGAGCTCTTATGGATAGTGAAGTGGATCGTGTAGATCCCGATGCTCCGGTTAATGTCAGCATTAATCGTTTGTCTAGTGCTGGTAGCTTGGATTCAGATGGTCAACAATTTTTAAGAGATCAAGTAAGACACTTGGTAAGACGTTTTACGGCTAGGGCAAATAAAATGAAAACTCGTCTAGAAATGCCTCCCACACCCAGCAGTAGTGCTTCTTCTCCTTCACCACCTCCTCCACCTATTAACAGCAAACGTATTTTGGCCAATAGAAATGCCCAATCACCTGGTAAAAGATCCGCTATTATTACACCCCAACAGTCTCCCAATAAAAAACCTTTATTTGTGGCCGACACCCCACGTTCGAATGTTTGGCTTTGTTCTAGTTTATGCAGCAGTAATGATGATCAAAAGACTTTAGATCCCCAGGGTAAAATGTATATATCCTGGTTGTGTGTGGTTTCCATATCATTTCTCTACAATGCCTGGGTTATTCCTTTAAGATCAACATTTCCTTTTCAAACTCCTGAAAATACCAATATGTGGTTGATTATGGATTTTTGTGCTGATATTGTGTATCTTTTGGATGTGGTTTTTTTCAAACATCGTATAATGTATTTATTTGAAGGATTTTGGGTTAAAGATAAAAATCTTACTAGAAAAAATTATATGAGAAAATTACAATTTAAGGTAAAAAGTTGAAAGTTGGAATATTTATATTTTTAAGGACAAATTTTGATGTTATTTTATTTTTTTAATATTACAGTTGGATCTTTTATCTTTGCTGCCTTTGGAATTGTTATATTTTAAATTTGGCACTAAAGCAGTTTATCTAAGATTTCCCCGTTTCCTAAAGATACAAAGTTTTTGGGAATTCTTTAAACTTTTGGATCGTGTTATATCATCGCCGCATATTGTAAGTGTTTTTTTGCTATTTAAATTATTTTAGTATTTGATTGATTTGTTATCTTTTTCATTTTATAAGGTTCGTATCGCAAAAACTTTACTTTATATGCTATACATGATCCACTTGACCGCAACATTGTATTATGCTTACAGTGATTATCAAGGTTAGTATTTTTCATTTACCAGCTAAAATATTGTATTAAAATCAAATTAACATATCGAATATAAACAGAACATTTTGAAGTAGATTTTGTGTTTTCGATCAGGAATATATAAAAAATAAAAATTTGTCCGATTTCATTAGTGTTATTTCCTGGATATTACATAATGATTAGTAAATATACATTGTGGTCTATTATTTACACTCTGTTGTACTTAAGAGGTTGTAATTGCTTTATGTTACAAAAAATGTATGACAAAATCTTTAATCCAATTAACTTTTTAATGAATTCAAATTTTCTTACATTTTTTTAAATTAAATCAGTTTACCGAATTTTAATTATTTTTCTTATTGTATCAATTAAAAAATGTATTCAAATTAAAATAAAAATGAGTGATCATTTAAATAATTAAATATATAATTTCTTTCAAAGGTTAAATTTCAATTAATAATTAATTGAATATATTTTATTCGTAATTGGAATCTGATTTAAAATTGTTAAAACACATTGATTTTGATTAATTTATTTCGTTACAAAAATATTTGTAATCAATTTACAATTGTGATCAATTACTTAATTGAATTTTTCTCAAATATTACTTCGGTGTATCTAAATAGAAAAAATAGAGTCTATTAAACGATTTATAAAAAAAAAAATTTAAAAATTTCTTCTTTCAGGTCTTGGCGTTAATCGTTGGGTCTTTAGCGGTAAAGGACATCCCTATGTAAGATGTTTTGCATTTGCTACGAAAACTGCAACGTCTATAGGTGTGTAAAATTAATAAAAGCTAATGTTATATTTATTACATATGTATGTATATATCATTACGTCCTAGGTAAAAATCCTAAACCGGAGCGAGAAGGAGAATATGTTTTTATGACGGCTGCTTGGTTAATGGGTGTTTTTGTATTCGCTTTACTTATTGGACAAATACGCGATATTATATCAACCGCTACTAGAACGAAAAATGAATATCGACAATTAGAAGATGAAACTTTGGAATACATGAGACGTTTAAATCTTCCCCAAGAGGTGCAGAAACGTGTAAAAATGTGGTTTAAATTCACTTGGGATCAGCAGCGAACCTTAGATGAATCTAATATTCTAGATTCTTTACCCATTAATCTGAAAACTGATATAGCCATATCGGTGCATATACAAACCCTTTCAAAAGTTCAATTATTTGCTGATTGTGAAGAAGCTTTACTAAGAGATCTAGTATTAAAATTAAGAGCTGTTACCTTCTTACCAGGTGATTATGTGTGTCGTAAGGGTGAGGTGGGTCGTGAAATGTACATAATCAAATTGGGTCAAGTACAAGTAATGGGTGGTCCCAACAGTGATACTGTATTAGCCACTCTCTCTGAGGGTTCTGTATTTGGTGAAATCAGTTTGTTGGGTATTAATGGAGCTGATCGTCGTACCGCAGATGTACGCTCCAAAGGCTATGCGAATTTGTTTGTCTTGTCGAAAAGTGATCTTAACGAAGTTATAGCCTATTATCCTAATGCTCAGGCTATATTGAAGAAACGTGCAAGAGCTTTAATGCGTAAAAATGCTGCCAGAGAAAAGGAGGAAAGAGCACGAAGTTCTGAGCAGGCAGATGTTGTTATTGGTAACCCTAAGACTCCCGAAAATCCACCAAAACTTCTACAAACTGTTATACAAGCCCTACCCTATGAATCACCTGCTGTTATGCTTATAACAAGAGGCTCGAAACGTATGCGCAAAAAGAGACATTCCGTAAAAATGGAAACTATAGAAGATCGTGAAGTCGAAGAGATAAATGAAGGTCATCATATTAAAGCCAGAGATAGTTTTATGCTGCATCGAGATTCAAGAGCCTATTCCCCTGATCTGCTGTCGTCTATTCAAAGAGAGTTGGAAAATAAAAATCAATTTATTAATTTAACCGATTCAGAAAAGGCTTTAATTATATCAACTTCTAGCACAGATTCGGTGACAGTGGAAGATATTGAAGAATATGGAAAGTAAATTAAGTGTTAAATCGTTAAAAATGGTTAGAAGTGTATTTGGATGAATGATTCATAAAAAAATAAATAATAAAATATTTTATAGTTATGTTCATCTGATTTGTCTGTAAGTAGATGAGTAATATATTGCCAGATTAAAAAAAAATAAATGTTTTGTGTCAATTTTATATATTTTATCTAAAAGAAATATTAAAATAATTTAAGTTATTAATTTAATAAATATATTTTTGATGTTATATTTTAAGCACAAAAAAAAAATTATTTGAAAAAAATATATTGTATGCGCTTTTGTTGTAAATCGATCAGTGATTTTTATTTCATTTAAAGGAAGAAGTTGGTTTTAAAATTATTTTTAATTTATATTTTTCCAAATAAGAAAATAATATCAAAATATCATTACTTTGTTCTGATGGAGAAAGGGGCGAAAAAGATAAAGATAAAATGAAAATTGTTTTAATACTTTTAGGAACTCGGAGCTAACAAGCGGAGAAAAATTTCTTTATTCCAATTAAAATGCTTTCAAATCTGCTGATTCAGAATAAAAATTTAAAACATTAGATTTATTTTAATCTGGTATTTTTTCTACATTCGTAATGAAAGGATTTTTGAATTAGAAAGTCGTTTAAATAAAATTTATTTTTATAATTCCCAAACTTTTCTGCGAAATAAAAGCTTGGTGTCCTTAGCATTGAGAAAATTTTAACTTTCTTGTTCCATATGGTGTTATTCTATGGTTAAAATTCGCAAAGGGCATCATTGAAACTATAAAGTTAATAATAAATTTACAAAAAATGAAAGAAAGACTTTATGTGAAAAATTTGTACTTTCAAAAAGTTTTCACTGTCACATCGTAATTTTCTTTTTATTGTGTCTTTCTTTCATTAAAATTATTATGTTTTGTTAATGATCAAATGGAGAAGATTATTAACAAAACATAATAATTTTAAACGAAGCTTGTGGTTCTTTTTCAGTGATAATTTTAGATAATTGATAATTTAATAGGTTGATTTTCAATTAATAAAATAATTGAAAATGTATTATTTGTAATTGAAATTGGATTTTAGACTTTTTTGTTTAAATTTGAATTTAATTTGTTAGAAATCTTTGATTTTGAATAATTTGCTTTAATTATTAATATATTTGAAATCATTTTAAAATTTAATTAATATTGTAATTGATATTTTTTTTTTTTCGAAAATATTAAATTGAATTTTCAGACTAAAAATAAATCTACGATGAAAAAGAGCAATGTTGCTGTCACTAGTTGTTTTTATACACTTGCAAAAATAAATTTAATGAAATACATATTTTATTTATGTATTTAACTACTAAAATACTAAATCCATTTTATTAAGATATAAGATATATCTGTAAGTTAATAATATTCCAACGGTGTATTCAATTGTAGTTTCAAAGAATTTCACTAAAATTCAATCAACCTAAAATTTATTGGAAATAAATAAAACACACAATTAATTTGTTTGATTAATAACTAAAACTAAAAATAGTTTATTATATATATTTTTATTTGTTTATAGCTTTGAAAAGAAAATAGAATTAAGAACAAAAATTGGACAAAAAAGAAAATAAAATAATGTACAATTTTTATTTTATTTATATATATATTTTACTTGTACAACAATAATTATTTTACTTATTATTTGATTATAAGTTGCATTAAAGTTTTATATTAAATTATTATTTTTTTTATAAATTCTTTCAGTGTTTTTTTTTATTATTTTTTTGATTTAAACTCCGTATTACTAACTAACAAGTTGTTATCTACAATTGTATTTTAATACGTTTGTTTGTATGTGTATATATTTCTGTTGAGATTTTTTTTTATAAATTTCATTTACAATTATACAATGACATATAAAGCTCATAACAATTAGTCTGACGTTTGAGAAGAAAAAATTCCTGGAATTTTCTTTTTTTTTTCATAATAGTTTACAAGAGATTTATTTTAAAATAATATCAGAAATTTATTTAAAAACAATATTGAAAAAAGAATTCAATTTCTCATTTTTATTAAATTATTTTCAATAATATTCTAGTGTGAACGCATCATTTTATTAAATAAAAATTTGTCTATTTTTTTTGTGTTTTTAAAACACGAATACATTTAACATAAAATTAACTAATTAATTTACAATATATTATTTGATAATATATAATAAGGTGATTTTTTTTTTTCTTTTTTCTTTTTTTTTTATAAAATAAAAATTTTAATTTTGATCCTGCTTTTTTAATAAATTCTTTACATCCTTTGCATTTAATACGGAGTTAGCTAGCTCGTGTTTTAATACTTGTAAATTAGTTTTTATGTGTGTGTGTGAGTTAATTTAAAAATATTTTAACATATTTTTTCTTATTAAGCTGTTTAAAAAAGAAAGCGTTTTCTATTTTATGAGCGCCTTAGTATTATTAGTTTTTGAGTTTGGTGTTAAAATTTTGGACGATATCTCTATTAGTTTGATGAAAATTTTTCGTTTTTTAAAAAAAGTTGTTATTCTGATTTTTATTTCGTTTATAGAATATAAATTTTGTATATTGTATTTTGGTTGATTTGATTATTTGTTGTTGTAGTTTTTTACGTATTTTATATTTTATTTATTTATTTTAAACATTAGAAGGACTGGGCCTGGCATAGTTCATATGTGCATAAGAACGTAAGAGCCGATTGTAGGGATATTGGGCTGCTGGCCATAATTCGGGCTTTTCGGTTAAGGTGTCAGATAAAGCTTGTAAAAGGACATCTAAAAAGTTTTTAATAAATAAATAAATATATTCAATAATGTAGGTACATTGAAATTATTAAAATGTGTATTAAACTCACGTATAACTTTTTGTTCCAAATCTAACGGTATAATACCCAATTCATGTTCCCGTTCAAAGAAATCCATTAATTTTTGAATTTCTCTTTGAGCTTCATCACCGTGAGCTAAAGATTCGGTGAACATTATCTAAAAAGAGATAATAAAATATGAATAATTATATAGATACAACTGATAATTAAGTTCTAAACTTATTATAAAACGTTATATATAAAAATTTTGATGTTTTGTTATATCTCGATAACGAAATGTTCTGATTGAATTTAATTTATTAATATTATAGTTGTTATTATTTTTCAATGCTCAAAAAGGAACAACAATATGTAAATCAGGTATTAAATAAATTAAAAAACTCAGTTGTTTATAGACCGATTTTTTTTTCAAAAATCGAAGCAAAAAATTACATTGAAGTTTGAAACATAAAAAAAATCTGAAAAATGATTCTGAGCATGAACGAAGTCGCAGTGAGATATCGTAGCTTTCTAAGCTACTATATAACTTAGAAAGCTACGATATCTCAGTTATTTGTAAAACAAGTTTGCTCATTTTTATTTATTTATATTTCATTTATTAAAGATTGTAAGCCCATAGGGCCAAATTAATCCAGATAATTTATATAGCAATACAAACTCTTACTACTGACTCTTACTACTAATATATTAATACACTTAAATAAGTATTATTATTAAAGATACCCCCTTATGCACAAATGTTGAACAAATACTAAAACTTAGTAGTGACATTTTAAATTGTGGTAATGCTTAACAGCATATTTCACATATTCTCTAGTACAATTGTTTTAAATTTTGATATTGAATTGGAAAATGTTCTACTTCTGTATGGGACAATTCTATTCCATAATCTGGATACTCGGACAATAAATCTTGGCATAACTAAAGAATTTGTTCTATTTGAAGTACCAAAGTTAAATTTATTTAATAGATATATGGTTTATAAAGCTCTCAAAGTCACACTGGAGAAGATTTACAGCATAAGACGTCATATGTGCATGAGATCTATATTTGAGATCAAATATATATCGAGCTATTCTGTTAAAAGTTTGCTTCAATCTGGTAATACCACTTAATGATATACCAGAATATACTTCTAAACCGTATAACAATATTGGAAAACATAATCACTTCTTTTACTAGGTAAGTAAAGTCCAACGTTATACAACCGCCTTAGAATGAAATTTATTCTTGATGAAATATAATTTACTTGAAAGTCAAAAATTAATTTGTTATCTATATAAAACCCCAAAATCCTGTAATATGATACAAATTCTATTTCTTCTGAGTATATAAACAACTTTGGTACCCTAACAATTTGCGAAAACCACATACATCTCGTCTTAGAAGGATTCAAACTTTGCATTCTTTTAAGGAATATTTGCTACAATTTGATGGATAAACATATATATCGTATAACTGGGGCTTTATAAAAACATATTTCAATAGACAATCGTACCGACGGAAATCTTCATATTTACTTCCAGATACAATATATAAACTTTATGTAGAAATTGTAAATGGAATATATCCTTTGCAACAATAGTAATATCTCCAAAACTATTAAGAACATTAAAATTTCTACATAATAGATACTTTAATATGTAACAGGTCCCCTTATTAATTGTATATATAATATTTTATTTTTTGGAGAAAATCAAATTCAATCAACAAAATAATTTATACAATTAAAAATTATTAATTTATTTTCAAAGTTATTATTTAAGATCATATTTGAAGAGTATTTTTATATGCAAATTTTTGGTTCACCTGCTTATTACTTACCCTTGCTAATTTGTAAATAATTTCCTCTAAATTATATTCCTTATGCTGGCAATCGGTAATTTTAGGGCGTCTGGTTTCACTCTCATACTCTGTGATATCTAAAAAAAAATTCTTATTATTTAATAGATTTCCTAATTGAAATCTTACAAACCTTGTCTGCCTTCAACATTATTCATGGCCTGTAATTTGTGCCACAATGAAATACTGTCCAAAGTTTTAGCAAGATTTATGCTATCGGATTCATCAACATTTTGTTCCAAATTCAAATAGGGTAAAGTAGGCTTAGCAGTAGTGGTTGTAGTGGATGTAGTAGTAGTAGTGGTGGTAGGCAAAGATTGAGGTATATAACTTTTCTGTAAGATTAAAAAAATTAAATAAAATAAAACCAAAAGTTTTATATACGAATAATATAATAAACTTCTTACCTTAATGGTATTATGTCTTATTTCCTCAGGAAAAATGCGGTTAGCATAGGACTTTTGCAAATACTCGATGCCTACACGTATTTCATGCAAGAATTTCAAAGCCTCTTCTCGAGACATCTGTAAATGTAAATTTGAATAATAATGTTATAATATCCCAAAATTGTATACACAAGTCTTAAATTATTACCAAATCTTGTTGTATTAACTCTTCCACTGCCCTTGCCACCCCAGCCTCATCACCAGTCCAGAAAACATATTGAGCCATATCAAAGGAGGAATATTGACCATTACCATGTCTTAATAAACTCTCAGCGGTCTGTAGGGCAATAAAATAAAATTAAAAACAAAACAGGAATTATTAAATTTTATATTAAAATTAAGTGAAAGTATTTTAAAACAAAGCTTTTGAAATTAACAAAGAACGAAATAAAGCTTTTTTTTCTTGTCTGTTTAGGGTGCAAAAGAATTTTGTTTGCAGTTTAGTTTGTTTGTAATTTTATATATTTTGTAAGCCGATTGGGTTTCATTAAGTTTTTTTCGAATGCATCTAAAGCCAACTAAAAATTCTCTCTATATCATAACGAGGAACAACAATTCTATGTCTAGAAAGTATTTTAAACAATCTTTTTATATTTTATTTATATATAAAAACCTTGGGAGTCATATGAGCAACCGAACGGCGGGAAGTTGATTTACGTAAAGCCGATTCATCTATAATAACATCACCGATTAGTTGGCGTTCGGGTTCTTCCTCTTTATTAGTTTTCTTATTGGATTTTATGGGTCTCATGGGATTTAATTGCGGAGGAGCTGGTGCTGGTGTAATAGGAGTTTCTTCGGGTGTTTCTTGAACTTCTGGAACCTCAGGTACTTCTTGTGGTGCCTCTAATCCCTCAGAGGGTTGTTGATTTTCAGAAGGTTCATCTATAGGCTGATTGGGTGCTTCCCCATTATCTACTGCTTCATCTACGGTATCGGTGGACTTTTCATCATCATTACCATCATCATCACCATCATCATCGTCTTCATTTTGCTCATTATCTTCAGCCGAACCGGCTGAATTTGCTTCAGGAGCTGGTGTAGTAGTTGTGGTAGTGCTGGTGGTGGTAGATGTTGTTGTGGAAGCAGTAGTAGTTGTAGGAAGAACTTCAGGATTTTGACCATAAACTAAACGAGCGGCACCATGCATACCACCCAAACGGCACTAAGAAGCAGTTTGTTCATTATAAAGATCCTCTAAACTGAAATTTTCGAAATAACATCACGATCACCATTAAGAAAACTTACCTTTGCTTTTGGTTTATCGCCATTATTATTGTTGTCTACTTTGCCACCATCATTATTCTGTAATGTGGGAGGACGGTGAGCACCCATACCTTTGGGTTCACTGGGTGGTACTTCAGGAGTTTCACCAACATTTTCGACACCATCTCGGGTAGGACCCTGAGTGCTCTGAACATCTGGTTTAGCCGATTCCAATTGTTGCTCCAGTTCTGGTAATGTTTCGTCAACTGCTGATGGAGAAGGTTCATCGGCCATTAACTCTTCACGCTTTTGATTATTAAAATGGGCCGCCTCATTGGGATGAACTTCACGCAATTGTTCCAATTGTAAAACATCATCATCGGTCTAAATATTAAAAATAAATTTTTATTTTTATTCAATTTCTTAAATTAGTTAACTCTTACCTGTGGGAAACCCATATTCTTGTTATTCGTTTCCAATTCCGCTTCAACAGATCCTAGAAATAAAATGAAAAAAAAAGTTATGTTGAGAATTTAAAAATAATATTATGAACATTTTTTTTACATATTACGCATTAAATATTACACAGATATTTTTGTTACTAATATATATTAACATAATTTATGTGGGTGTTTAGAATGTTGTTATACATACATATTGTATAAGAATAAACCCTAAGTTTGTCAACAACAATTCAATACAGCCAAGGATATAAAAACATGGGTGAAAACAATATCATGAACAAACATTTTTTTTAATATCCAAAATCTTTATTTCTTTTAACAGAACTATTCATAATGTGAACACTTTGGTATTTTTATATATAAATATATGAAAAAAAAACTGCCTTTATACAAATTAACTTCAATGTACCACACAATTGTGGTATGTTGAAGACATGTGTCAGTAATCAGTGTAATCCACTTTATGTTATTTTATAATGGCGCTGTAAAATCAAAAAAGAGTCTATACCGACTAATGTCTATTAGCAAAACACATTCTAACAAAGGCACACACTTATACCAACATATACATGTGTATATAGATACAGATATGTATGAGTTTTAAATAAAAATACATGTGTTCATCGTTATATGCTAACAAAAGTATCTATTAGTCAATTCATGTGTAATCGTTTAACTATAGTTGTGTGAAAAAAAATAACGATTATAATTTTAAATACATTAGTATATATATATATAAATATATGTAAGTATGTATAAGTTAATATTATACATAGACATTTTACAGAAAATAAAATAAATCCCGATTTAAAGTTCTCTTAATTACACTTTGCATCATGTTTTTTCATATTTCCATAGAAAATACTTATTTTAGAAAATATTTTTGCATTAAGATGCCACATTTTTGCATATTTAACATTTATACTTTATAATATTTCAATAGCATAATAACGCTAACAAATATTAAAAGATCATAAAATATTGCTATTGTTTAGTTGATAAAATTTTAATAAAAATTTGGATTTAAAGAATAAATAGATCATTTGAAAAAAATATGAATTTTTCGAGAAAATTTTAATTATTATTGAAAATTAAATTTTTAGTAAAAATTTTAGTTTTAGTTAAATTTTGAATTTTTAGTGAAAATTTTAATTTTTAGTGAAATTTTTAATTTTTAGTGAAAATTTTAATTTTTTGGGAAAATTTTAATTTTTAGTGAAAATTTTAATTTTTTGGGAAAATTTTAATTTTTGGTGAAAATTTTAATTTTTAGTGAAAATTTTAATTTTTAGTAAAAATTGGATTTTTAGGAAAATCGTATTTTGATTAAAAATTGTATTTTCAGTGAAAATTAAATATTTTTTTTTAAATATATTGCAAAACTCTAAAAAAAAATTTTAATTTTCACTTTAAATTCTTTTTTCTATTTTTCTTTTTGAGAATCATGTTTATCATTAAAAAATGATCTGCAAACGATTATTTTTATGCAAAGTAATCTTTAACCGAAGTCACAAATAAAAATTTCACTCACATCGATATCCTACTTCAAATGTCCATACCAATATTCAACGAATGTGGTTAAAATTATATATGTATAATTATTATTATTGTTGTTGTTATTATTATTATTATTATTATTTATATTATTATAGGTATACTATACATTTGTTCTGATGTTTATAAGGTATAAAGTCTTTGGACCAGTACTTAAAAGTATATTATTCAACTCAGAATCACATTCTGAGTCAATTTAAATCCCACCATCTGGCCTGCTGTCTCCCCATATAAACTTTGTAAACAAATTACATACGACAATATTGAAGATATCTTGATGAAATTTGACATGAATAGCTATTTTGGTACAAGGACGGAGCTATTGACTTTAGTTCTATTTATTTATATAGAACCCATAAAAATGTATTCGCGCTATAGGGATTAACGCTCATAAATACATTAATATAGAAAATAATTCAATTACAGAGAAGTTTTTATTAAATCTGTAAACCAGATTTCATAATTGACCATAACTCCCATATAAGCCTCTCTTCCGAAAATCAGGTGCATAAACCCTTTAAACAACATTACAAAATTTTATGCGTCCCTCATAGTTTTCATATAATACCACATCCGAGAATCGTCGTGAAGTGCATAAAATTATTTGGAAGTTACTTTACACTTAGCTTAACATAATCGGTCCACAACATTATATTTCATAAGACTTTTTGAGTTTTAATTCACATCTCAACTTCAACATAGATAAAATTTTTCTAATTGGTCATGCGGAGGAACTTTAGAAATCGATTTATATTATGAATGATAAGTTTTGTACTGATTTTAAAGAACAAAAATTATTACACCTACACACAGAAAAAATATTGATTGGAAAATGGTTCCCATTATTATAATTTCACATTGCATTGTTTTTATTTAAAAAACTACGACTTTACACGTTAAAGTTGAAATAACCAATTAATTTTATGGCCGAATCTTTTCTTACAATTCGGCAACAACAATTAATATGAAATCAACAATTAATAGTAATTTAAAATCCAATAGAGAGCAAAAGACAGTTATTTAAAGACAATTATACCCCGTTCAAGTTAAATAATTTGTCCCATACTTCTCTGTGATGACTGTTTTATAGAATTTATTTTGGAAGGCAAAACCAAGACTCAGAATGTTATTGATGGAAATATTCATATTATTTAAAATAAGTTTAAATAGTTTAGGACATTTTCTTTTAAATATTTGTATAAACATTCTATTTTTCTATGTTTTATAGATTTTCAGTAAAAAACGAAAACAAAATGTCAAATTTATATAAAGTTCATTCACAATAGTCATATAAAAACAATTATGAGTAACATATACGTTTGTTTATCACAATCGAATATTTTGATAGTTCACACAAACAACTAAATTCATTTGGCAATAAATTCGGTTGCCACAACGAAACTATTTTCTGTGTGTAAACATTATTTAAAAATACATTTTTCATTATTATTTTAATTATTACTTTATGTAGCTAAATAACTTAAAAGAAATAAACATTTTTTCACATTGAAAATGTCACAAATACCTTACGACCTTTGCTAAAGTAAATAAACTCTCTTAAGATTTCTAAGAAAATTAATACTCTCTCAAATATCGTCTGTATACTGAACAATTTTGTTGGCCTAAAAAAATACGTTAAATTTATATCAAATGTAAATATTTCCTAATAATGATTTTTAAATTAGAATTTATCTCTTTTCGAAGAGTTTCCTTTATAACTCAAAATATTTATTAGCATTTATCGTCTACCTTATGGGATATTATGCGAAATTTATATTTTTCGTTATGGCATTTTCATAATACGATACAAAGACGTTAAAAAAATAAATCTATCTAGATACTATGATTTGCTATGAAAATGTTTCGTTATTTTATTACAAATCAAATTCCTTAAATAATTCTTTTATTATACACACTTGTATAATATTATGTACATATTTGCATACATGGGAAAAGGGTATAACAAAAATTTATGTTATTTTTAAAAAGTAATGTTTTTTGAAATCTTTATAAATTTTGCTTTAAATAATTTTAAATATTTTTTTCCAGTTTTTTAATTATTTTTATTATTTATATAACAACCATTTAAATTTATATTTCCCTTAAGAACAATTTAATATTAAGTGTAATAAGAACAAAATTTATTTCCATGACCGTCCTTGGTTTCTTAAGAAAATGAGGGTAAAGGAAACAGAATTGCTTCTAGTGTATGTATTTCCTTTATAAAAAATACAACAATAATGATAAATTGATTGTGTATTTTATAAGTGTGCATGTGTATGAACATAATCTATAACGAACTTTTAACCCACTAAAAGGATATTAAACAGATTATCAATTGTCTGTAGAACATACGAAAAGAGCTTTTGAAAAAGAAATTAAGGAAATTAAATTAATGAAGCGAATCTAATTTAAAAGGATAATTACATATGTATATATAATACATCAACTTGTAAAAGTAATAAATGTGCTATTTGAATAATCTAGTAAAATGTTATATTCATTAATTTTAACTGACTAAAATTTAAAGATACAAATGTATATCACATTTCAAATCCATAATAAATAGTTTATATACAATGATACACAAAATACTTTCTATAAATAAATTTGCAGAGGGAGTAATGAATAAAATGTTTATTGTTGTTTTAATTTAAGTAAATTAACTTTTTAAACTTTACATACAAATATGTTAGTTCTACAGAGAAAAATTACAAAAATGTTCATCAAAATGGAAATTTTGGTGAAGAAAAATAGATAAAAAATGTTGAATAATTCTTTATTAATTAAAAAAATTTAAGTTTTTCTACTTTATAAATATATTTGACAATAATAATAATAAGAATAAATTTAGAAAGCTACAATATCTTTAATATTATTTAATATCTAAAATTTGTTAAAAATTAATATCACATATGCTTAGAATAATATATGACATTTGTAAAGTCATTTAAATTATTTGTAATATTTCCAAACTCTTATATACTTTATAATTCAGATTGAATGCAAAATTTTAATCCGGGTGAAGTGAAAACAAAAAAATTGCATTTCCATTAGCCCGAGTTCACACACACAGCAATTTTTCTTGCTGCAATTTTGAGTTTATAGGAGAGAGAGGAGAGAAAAGAATACTAAACTTTTACATTCTCTTTAACTCTCTCGTATACAAAATCAGAATTGCGGCAAGAAAAATTGCTGTGTGTGAACTCTGACTCATAAATGCATTTTTGAATGATAATATTATTTTTAAATAACTATACAATTTAAATCATTAAAATCCGTTGAAAACGGATCAATCAATTTTTTCTGAAAAAAAAAAAAAAAACGTCAAAACAAAGGCTTAATTATCCGTATAATTTGATAATTCAGATTAGGGTCTGCAATCAATTAACTGGATTATAGAGTTTATACTGTATTTATAATACAGTATAAAATATTAAAAAAAAAACTTAAGCAATGATCACATTTATCAAATTTTGACTAAATTTGCGCGACCACTAATTTTACAACAAAAAGTTTAATCTTTTTGAAAATTTTATTTTAAACAAAAAACATTAAAAAACAGTAAATGCCATCAATTGTTACACAGTGTCATTGAAAACCAACAATAATTTAATAGGGTTAAAAACAACCCCTATTTAAATAATTTGGATTAAAGCCAAAATCACTTATAGCTACCAACTATAATTTACACAAACAATAACCTTTAAAATGACCAAACTAAATACACAATACAAAATTGTATATCGTTTTTTTTTTTTTAATAAAATATTCTTTAAATTAAAAATAAATCAATAAATATCTTATTGTAAATTAAGAAAATCTCTTAAGATCAGATGATTAAAAATTATGCAAATTGTTGTCTTTAGCAATTTATAAAAAAAAGACTCGAAGAAATATAAAAAAGAAAAATAATAAATTATAATAACAAAAGCAAATATTTAAGTAAAAAGAAACAGAGAAAATCTTATTATCATGTTAATACTTACTGTGTAAACGTGGCATTACCAACGAGGGAAAGGACATAGTGAAATCCAATAGACATAACCAAACGCTCAAAATACCCAGTACAAATGCTGGATTATGTAAATTCATTTTGAATGATTATTAATTTAATGAGCTAAAACGAACAAAAAAAGAATGAAAGTTAAGACGATTTTTATTGAATAAGTAAAAAAGAAAATAAAAAAATAAAAACTAAGAAGAAATTTATTAAAATTATACTTATACTATAGACATTTATATGGTAGACATTTGTTAACTTTTAATTTAAAAATAACAAGTACAAGAAGAAACGTCAACTGCAAAAGGAATCTATTTCTTGGATATTTTAAAAATAAATAAGTTCTTTTTTTTCTAACCGTAAAACCCCTTCGAGCATGACAAATGATTTAAAAATAAAAATAGAAATAGAAATATATATGTATGAAGAGAATGTGGAGAGGGGGTATATTGAGTGTCCTGTCAACTTGCTAGAACAGTTTGTTTGTTATGAGTTACTTTAAGTATAGAAAATATTAAAATTATAGCAAAATTTAAGATGAAATATTTCTTATATAATTATTGTAATTTATAACTTTACTTAATAATTAAACGTTTTATATCTGTAAATATTATTCCTAGATAAAATAAATAGTCCTATTGAAAAAGTATACAAAGTAAATTCTATTTGATTAGAATGCATTTAAATTTTTTATTTTTTTTTTTCTGTCTTACAGGGCACTGATAACAAATTCTTTAAATATTATTAAATTTTGTTTTATATCTAACCTATATCTTTAAACCTCTCTGTAAATATAAAACAAGTTCATATTTATTATCTTGTACCTATTTTAAGACTATTTTAGTTTAATGTTGAAAATGACTAGTGGGCCAAATAAATAAGAAATAAACATTAGTACAAGTATATGCAAATATGAGTGCCCTAAAGGTATCGTCGTTTAAAAATATATACATATTTTTTAATACAGATACTATGCTACTAGTGTTGTACTAAAAACTAAATAAATATTACACACAACAATATAGTTATGAACAAATAAACATTTTATATTACAACTAAAATTTTTTGGCTAAAAATATTTAATGGCAAAATAACAATAATAATAATTTTGAAAATCGATATTAAGACGTTATAATAAATGTAATAAACAATTGATGTAACATGTATTAAAAAATACAACAAATAAAATATTACAAAAACAATAAAAAATACCAATAAATAAACAAATAACAATAAAAGATATATATATGTAAAAGCAAAAATATCTTGTGCCAAACATTTAAAACAACAACATAAACATTGAAAATAAAAAAAAAAAACAAATAAATCAACGATACAATAGGAAAGGCTTGTAATAATAAAATATAAAAAAAAACAACAAAATAAAGGGGATTTTAACAAAACGGAAGTTACCCAACACACACATACAACTTAACATAAACCCACTCTCACCCTCTTTGAAACACCAACACAAAATGCATACAGAGTCTAAAAGTATGCAATACATTTCACCATTAAATCTGTTTGTATGTATGTATGTATGTAAAATATGACAATTAGTTTGACAATGGAATAAAAAACAACTGTTTTTTTTTTATTAAAAGGAAATTTTGACATTTTAATTTAATATGAATCGATCGAATATCGAAATATGTAACTTCTAATCACCTGATTGGATTTAAATAAAATTTTCCATAGGCGTAGCAGAAGAACGTAAAATTTACTTTCGTGACAATAAACTTAAGTATCGTAAATTCGGGTTTGCAAAAGATGTAAACATCAATTTTTTCAAATAAATTAAAATTACATCATCAACAAAATTTATTTGGATAAACTGAAAATATCAAAATCTTCATTTGAAAAGGTCAAATTATTCAAAATAATAATAATAATAATAATACCTTTCTGAAAAGTAAAAAATTATTATTTATTGTTTAAAAATAGTTTTGGAAAAAAAAACAACAAAAAATTGTTTGTTAAATTTTCACTTCAACTCCAAATATATTTTGCAAGCCGAAAGTATGCTACTTTAAAGTTTAATTAATGTGTCACCAAAATTTGGAAATTTTTAAAATCAGAGGTACCCAACTCTGAAACGTATGTGAGATTCTCCGCTCTAAATTTTATGTATGTAAACCCAATCGGCCGATTAAAAGTTTCTTTTTAAAAATTATTTTATTTTCAAAAATGCCAACTATGGAATGTGTTTAGGATGTTGTTGGGAATTTAAAATTATTAAAAGATGAAATTCAAGTTCGTTTTGGATATATAAACTATATTTTTTAATCTAAATTAAAAAATTTTTCCAACATTTTTGTACAAATAATCGCATACTGTTTTTTTATAATAAATATGACAAAATGATTATTTTAACCATTAATTTAGATTATATTACCGAAAAGAAAAAATTACAAAACAAATTCAATATTAATTTCATTTTGCTACATCAAGATTACTATTTCATCGTACAAAAAAAAAAATACTACCCTATTACAAGTAAGTATTCTTTTACATGTTTGTGTGTATGTTTTTATCATTTCCTGTAAGTATTTCCTATTGTCCTGCTGATATTTTAATGTAATTAAAATCAATTGTAATATAATTATACCAGATGTCAAAAATTTAACTAAATGGCTACTTAATAATGAATTTAACTAATAAAAGAACTTTGATTATCTGTTACATTTTTTCAGCCTTTAAATGTATATAAACACGCAATAAATATTATATAGTTTAAAAGAATTCAAAATATTTAGTTCTTTTTTTTTAAATTAACATAAAACTATAGGACTTATTTGATTTTGCCCAAAAAAATATTCATCAAATTATACATCTAATTGAATCTGTAGTTTTTTTTTTCTTGATTTTAGTCGATTTTAAATATTGAAATACTGTTTTTTAAAGCATTTAATAATATATTCAATTTAAAATAAAATAATTAAACAAATTAACATCAAAACGAAAGAACAATTTATTTAAAAATGTAGAATAAAAAAAAAATTACTATAACTATTAACAAGATAAAATGGGAATAAAAAAATTTTAATATTTAGATAATTTAATAATATTTTTAATTAATTATTTTTAAAATTTAAACATAAACTATTTGCTTCTTTTTTTAATTTTGTTGTGAGATGAGATAAAATAAAGTGATTTACTAAATAGGAAAATAAATAAATTGATTAAATTAAATTTGTATCCAAAATATTTTTTATTTTTTCCTTACACAAGGTCATATTGTAATGGCGCCGACCCAATTATGTTTATATTTATACTCTAATAATATTTATATATATTTGGACTTAGCTTGAGAAATAAATTATGTTATTATTATATTATTTCTCAAGCTAAGTCAAGGCAAAATATATAAATTTTATTACTTAAATTTCATTTTTTAAAAGAAAGTGTTTTAAATAAATTTTAACATTAAATTCTTTTAAAAGACTGTTTCAATACAATTAAATAAATATACAACAACAATAAAAGGTTTTTTATGTTTTTTTTTTTTTCTTATACCAAAATAAAATACACGTACATATACATATTATTTAATCTAGGTAAACAAGTAGAAGAAAACAACATTTAAAATAAAACCTATAAACTTGAATGGAATGAATAACGGATTTTATGTCATTGTAGGTATGTATGTATGTATGTATGTTTGTATGTATGTATGTTTGTGAATTAAATAAAATTTCTTGGTGGTATTAGTGGGTGAGAAAATAATATAAATAAATTCTATTTTATTCTACTGAAATGTTTAGAAGAGATTTATAATGATGACGGTAATGATGGTGATGATAGCAAAAGGTTCTTTGAGTTTAATAACATAGTTACCAAAACAACAACAAAAACATCAATGTAAAAATCAATTAACACTTAAAGATTTTTTTTAAATTTCTTAATAATTTCTAATATCAAATAACACTTATACGCCTCCTGAGGATATTTAAAGAAAATTATCACGTATACGCTTTCAGGCTGGACAAAATATATTTCTTAATCACCTCTTTTTTTTTGGATACTTTACTTTTCGTTATACAAAAGTTTCCAATTTCAATCAATTTATTTTATAGAGTATATTTTGTTGACCCGTTTTTTTCTATATTTTTATCGAACTTTTTTTTTTTTTTGTGGTAGTTAGTTAGTAATTACGTTTTGCTATTCTTTTGACTATAGTAATTGTCACAACTAAAACAGTTTTTAGTTTTTTTTTTATTTTTTATTTTAATTTTATTAGTTTCTCGCGTATACGTCCGATGTTGTTGAATGTTAAAAAGACTTTAAACATTCGAAAGCCATAAAATTGTAAATTTTCCTTTAGTTTTTCCTGAACCTATGACAACTGCCTTCTTGGAAAAAGCTTGAACAGAAACAGAAAGCTTAAAAGCTTTCTGTAAATAACGGTAAATAAACAGTGTGAAACAAAATAATGCAAAGAGAAAGTTATGTTTATTAAATTGATTTAACTTGAAATTAAAATATATCCCAGCTAGTATTATTAAATCTAAATTAAAATATTTTCCAAATTAAATTTTAAAGTATTAATTATTAGGATGAAATTTTAAAATAAATTTTCACTATATTGCCTCCCACTGTATAATATATGTATGTACACTTCTTATGTATGTGAGTTTATTTGTATGTATGAGTGCTATTTTCTTTTAAAAAAGTTGAATGAAATATTTTTTTTTTCTTTCTTTGCTGTTTCTGTAACAGGTTGAGGTTTTTTTTTATTTTCCCACTTTGTTGGTTTCATTTTTATTTTTATTACGTTGTTTTGTTGTTTTCCTTTGTTATTTTAGTTTGGATTATATACATATATATTTTTTTCTTCTGTTATGTGTGTGCGTGTGGCTATTTGTATTCTTATTCCGTTATCCTGTTTTAAAAACAATGGTTTGCGGTTATTCTATTTTTAGCTCAAAACAAAAAAATAATAATATGATGGGATTTCTGTATTTGTTCTCATTTTGTTTTATTATGCAAAAATACATTTTACTCTTACCCTCATACTAACTTAAGGAATTGGTTTGAGAGTTGATGAAAACATATGGCGTTCGTATGTAAATTAATGATTATTAAGTTAAGTTTTTGTTCCTTTTAATACAATAATAAAAACATATGGTGCCAAATTTAAAAAAAAAGGTGTTAAATATATTATAATGTAAAGGGTTAATATGTTGAAAGTCTTTAAAAAGATTACAAGTAAAATAAAAGAAAAAAATATTTTAAACAAAAATTATTGATTGATTTTACACTTTTAACTTTATTTCATTGGAACAAATTTTAAAAATTCCAAAATATCCTAATTATTTTACAACAAAATATATTTTATTAGAAAGACTAGAAAAATTAAATTTACAAAATTTTTCATCTTTACCTTATTTATACATTTTTCTACAAAATCAATTTAATCATTTTTAAAGACATTTCTGTTCTAAACATAAGATTTAGTTTTTATTTTCATACAAATTTAGGAGTTTAAAATTCTATACTTTAATATAAATATGAATATTTAACTGAAAAAAATATAAAAATAAAACTGAAAAGACTCGAAAAATAAAAAACCATAACTTGTTGTAATAACAACATTTACTCATTTAATAAATTCGGTTGTTTAGTGTGACCGTGAAAGGAATTACGAAAAATGTGTTTGCCTATTAATTACATAACAATTTTATTATTTTTTCCAATTTGATTGAAAAAAAAAAAATTGCAAAATTTGATATACAGTTTGAAATTTTATTGAAAAATGTATTTGATGCTAAAACATGTGTAATATAAAAAATAGGAAACAAATTCACTTTTTATTAAATATTTCATAAGAAACCAATTGGAGGATTTTAAATTTTGAATTGAACTTGTTGGTTCTACAAATGATAGTATAGAAAACATGTGAAGTTTATATACCAATATATTTTTAGTCTGGTGTATAGAATATAATGATGATGACTTGGATGAAACTTGTGGTATGGAAGACAATTTGTACTTAAGACATATTTTAATGTTTTCGATTCCTTAATAAAAATAACTCGAATAATTAAAAAAATCTATTCGATTAATCGAGTAATTTAAAAAGTACTTTTTCGAGTTATCCTAGTTAATTGAATAATGAAAAAGTCGAATAAAATGAATACTCTAGTAGTATATATAAAAAATTAAATAGAACCCTTTCAACTTTTTAAAGTAATAGTTACAGGTTTATTTTTAAAAATGTTCTATTCTATTTACAAAGAATTTACAACATATTAAGATTTCTAAAACTTAGTTTCGATTGTTGCCCAAGTTTTGGAATTGTAAAATAAATGCAATAAAAATATTTTTATGTAAAAACAACATAAAACCATTTTTAATTCAATACAATGTTTTTTATTTTTTACGGCCGAATATTTAAAAGCACAGGTTATTATTTAACAATTTTGGTCATCAATCTATGGTACTTTTACTTACCATAGATTAAATTTTTTTTGCAAATTTAGATATCAAATTAATAACAAGTTGTCAAAAATCTTTTTATTCTTTTCTTTTGGCTTCTCAAAATTTATATCTTGAAAAACGTAAAACACACAACTTCATAAATATTTTATGAAAACAAAAATATTCATCATAAGGCGATATTTAAGGAAGAAATAATCCAAAAATCTTTTGTGCCTCCTGTAAAGTAATGAAAAGTTTGCCACCAAATTTATATTGATTCCGATTAAAAGTATCTTCAAATACTATTTTTATGGTATACAACTTGACTACAATCATTAACTTTTTGAAATTAAAACCCAAATTTTTTTTTCGATTCTTAAAATTGTTAATATTCAATTTTTTCTTTTAATTTTATTTCATTATAAAGGACTTATTTTAAAAGTTTATTTACATTATAAAAGCTTTAACTACAGCCGGGGAAGGGATCAACACGATTTTTACGTAAAATAAATTGAATTTTACGATTCATGTCTTCATTATAAATGGCTTTACATTTCTCGAAATTTACACGACGTCTGACCTGAAAACAATTGTTATAAACAAAAAAAAAAAAGTTAGTTGTTTTTAAAAATTATAATAAAATAAATTACCTGATATGGTTTCTCATAATAACGTGTGCGGCGAAATTGATCGAAAATTTCTTCTTTTCCCAAAATACGATTCAACAAACGACAGGCTTCTTCCACGTTATTATTTTGCACTAATACAGTGCGAGCCAAAAATTGAGCGTGTCTCATATTGAAAAACAATCAAATTTTATAATTTTAATTAATATTTCTTTACACAAAACAAATTGTTAAATAATAAGAATTTCCTCCGAATCTATCTGTTTACAACAAATGTCAAAAACATATGTGTTACAGAGACATGCGCCTAACAATTTTAACGGCGGCGGCGGCTTTGCTAAAAATTGTCAGCGCCGGCTCAAAGGCGGTTGTTAGCCGGCTGAGAGGTAAACATAACAAAATTTTATTTCCTAATTTTCGCATCGTCTTATAGAGTTCATTGATTCACAAATGTGGTTCCAAGTCCCCTTAGATGTAAGGGGATCCGAAGACCGTTTGTTTGAACATTATTTTTTATTTCCTAA
>MINK01171844.1:36017-49477 GCA_001735545.1 Phormia regina
ATTTATATAACAAAACTATAAAAATTTCTTCTTTTCATTGAAAATTTCCAATTGAAATAAAGCAAATTGCTGACAAAAAAATGTTCAATATGTTTCTTGTCAATTTGTATTATTTAAATGAAATAAATTTTATTTTAATGTTTTTATGTTAATTTTTTAATAAAAAATTATCAAAAGTTATTTTGTATTTTCATGTTTAAAAAAAAGAAAATCATTTAAAGGAAATATACCAACAGACACAGGCGTTCATTCACAATAGCACCCAATGACAAATGACTATGCAGCATTGTATAAAAGTGTAGTACCAAAACATTCCTCTACACTAGTAACCCTGTTTTCGTGTAGTGTATTTTTGTGAATGGATTGAAAAAAGTTGTGTCAACGAAGAATAAAATAGCATTTTATGGAATAGAAAAATCTTAATAAAATTTAACGTAAAACAACTAATTAAAACATTTGCAAGACATTCATTAACAGTATATTAAATATTTTATATATTTAGAGTATTTATGTGGAAATTTTAAAGGTGTGTATGATATGGAAGAAAGAAATATAGAAAAAAACAAAACCAGTGACGAAAAATTGTTATTGATGTTTTTTTCCTATGTTGGTTGATTGTGCATATTTCAGTTAAGTGTGTTTTCATCTTTTATTTGTTATCTGGTGTTTTCTTTTTGTTATAATTTTTATTACCTAAATTTCAAGTGCTAATCTAACAAAATTATTTCTCAACTTGTTTAATATTTAACGTGTATTGTCGATATTCATTGTTAAGTTTAGAAAATTGTTTTTGTTTTTTTTTTTATTAGTTTGAGGACGTCATTAATTTATAAGTTTTTCACAAAAGTTGAAACATTTTTCACCTGGTTTTGTTTGCTAATTTAAATCTGTATGTCTGAAAAAAGATAGGAAAATATTTTTGCTTACATATGACTCAACCACCTTTTGCAGCTTGGCAGTTGAAGACATACATAAGTACGAGTTCAATTGAAACAGCTTTAAAAGTGTGTGTTTGTAGTGTTGTGCGAATTCAATACATTTCTCACCCTCTTCCTGTTTTTTGTTGTTGCCACTGGTGCTACCGTTAGCGTATTTGAGTGCTGAAGAGGCCTTGAGTTTATTAAAGCCAGGCTTGTAGTGAATTTTAAAAGTGGTTGTTGATTTGAAAATGGTCAATGTACCACCGATACCTCCACTATTATGCAGTACACCACCGCCCATTGATTTTGGCGAAGACGATGAAGACGTGGATGTTTTGCCACCCACTCTTGATGGTGTCGATGATGATAATTTTGGTGATTTTCTAAACGTGGATGATACAAAAACTATAGATGGTAAGTATCTACTATAAGTGTTATTATATTGAAAATAATATTGTAAATAATTATATAATTATAAGTAGAAAAATTAATTTAAAGAAATTAATTCATTAATAATTTTTTTATTTAGAGTTTAAAAATATAAGCTAGACTTTAAATGTAGGAAACTACAAGATTTTAAGTGCAGAGCTAACTAACATCAAAAATGTTGTCTTGTTGTTTTAATATCACAATTTTTTTTTGCGTTTTAAGGGTTATTTTTTAAATTCTTTTGTAATATGTCCTTCTGAATGTCAAAATTTGGGAATTAAGAATTAAATTTTGAATTCTTTCCCGTTAAAATCTTACTATTTTTCAAATTAATCATTTACTTTTAATTTAAAAAAATTTAGCACTTTGCTAAAAGATTTCATTAACAAATTAATACATACAAATATAAAAAATTGTTTATGTTTTAGGACCTCTGCCTTCACCACGACCACCTTCCCTATGTGATTTACCACCAGTCAGTATTTATGATGGTTTAGTACCACCCGATGAAGAAGATCTAACAAATAATACATCAACAACAACAGCATCGCCAACATCACCTATAAATGATAAAACTAATAAAGATTCTAAAAGTAATACAAAATCTATGAACTTAACAGAAGCATTCAACTTCAATGTAAAAAATACAAAGGAAGAAGTCGAAAATCATTTACAAGAAGAAGGAGAAGAAGAATGCAAAAATTCATTAGATTTAGATAAAACACAAAATATTCAAAATATAGAAAATGTTTTAGTCAAAGAGTCAAATAATATAGAATCAAAAATTCAGGTTGAATGTTTAGATGTTAAAAATCCTTCAGACACTCATAGTTTAGAAAAAAATCTTAATGATTTGACAATTGATACTACAAATGTTGATATGCAATGTAATAGTAATAAAACAAATATAAGTTTTATGCAAAATATGGTGTCTATTGAAGATTTAGAAGATGATTTAAGTGATTATGAATTGTATTCACCAAAGACGCCTAAAAATTTTGTTGAAACCGATAATTTAAATGATTATTTCAAAATAGAAGAAATTAACACAACCAATGATGCAGGGAATGTGCGAAACACAATTTCTAAGGATATTGATGGAAAATCTTTAGATTCTTTAGATAATAATGAATCTGCCTCATTAGGAAATGATAATGAATTTAAATCATTCTGCAGCAATAGTTTTATACAGAATACTTTTGATATGCCACCACCACTGCAGGATGATACAACAAATAGTATTGATGATGATGATGATTTTGGAGAATTTGCTGATTTCCAAGATTTTAGTACGGCAATAACAACTGCAGAACAACCTCAAAATTTTGTAAATAATACAGTACCTGTCAATGACATTAACAACAAGCAACATAATAATAACGATTTAGAATTTAATGGTTTTAATGATTTTATCAATTGTAATAAAAGTAAGGAACAAACAGATGTAAATATTTCTGAAGTGGCTAAAGTTAAGTCCAAAAACGATATTGAGAAATGTAAAAATTCCGATGAAGAAATTTACGACGAGGAGTTTAATAATTTTACTTCAAATTCTATGCCAGAAGAAAATTCTAAACAAAATTCAATAGATTTAAAAAATATATCTCAGGACACTACAAATGGTAAAAACGAAGAAGACATTCAAAAGTTAACAGAAATCTCTCAAGAATTATCAACTGTAAAAGAAGAAAATTCCAATATCGAAAATAGTTTTGGTGACTTTAGTTCGGCATCAAAAAATATCGTTACTGATGATGAAGATGATTTTGGTAATTTTGCTGAATTTTCAAAAACTTCTGAAAGCGAATTGAATAAACCAGCAGCAAATATTAAGGAAATTAAAGAAGTTTTTAATGACAATGTAAATGATGATGACGAATTTGAAGATTTTGCCGATTTTGAATCGCATAAAGAAATACCTCAAACGGAGGAAAAAGATACTGATCATTTAAAACGGAATGAAAATATAATATTAAATTCTAATGGAGACAATGATAAAAAGTATAGTGACGATGATGATGATGATTTTGGTGATTTTAATACAGCCCAACCCATAACATCTACTGCCTCCAGTCTAACACAAACTAAAACTAGTCAAAATATTACTACAGCTACATCCACGCAACCATTAACCCATAATCTTAATGAACGCATATCGAAAATATTACAATTAATGTTTATTCCAGCTGTAAACCAAGCAGACGAAATTGCAAATGAACCCAAAACCCATAAAATACAAGATATACCTTTTACATCAATAGATGCGGCCAAAGCATTGGAATATCAATGGTTGAACTCTGATACACGGCATTCATTTATAAGATCTTTGGGTATAGATTCAAGAAATATTGTAAGTTTAAAATAAGATAATTTTTCTACAAAATTATTAATACTTTTATATAAAATGTATCTTTTAGCTTTTTGGTGAAAATTGGAATCCTTCATTGCCACGTTTTGCTGCAAATTTAAGTTTTAATCCTTTAAAACCCATGAAACCTGTTCAATCATCTAATAATCCTGCTGAATCTTATTCCACATTGGAAACTATTCCTGTTAATAGCTCAGGATCATCTAAACCTTTAGAAGAAACAAGCAATATAAAAAAAGAGTCTTTCGATTTAGATTGGAAATCGTCAACTACTTCAGAGCAAACAACTGAAGGTATGTTCATTTTAATATTGTTATCATATGTATACCCCTTGGTTTGACTCGGTAGTTTTTATTTCTATTTATTATATTTCTGTAAAGTAAAGTTGCAATTGAAAAAAAAAATGTATTATGATATAATGTCTTTTAAAGTTAATATGAAATTTTAATTCACACAACTCTTTATAATTCTAGCTTTTAAAGACAAAACTCTAAATCCGCCATTAACATTAACTGCAACTACAAATTTACCTTATGTTTGCAATGAGCCACCTGCAACAGAACCAACATCATTAACTATTTTCGATAATTCTCACGATAATGAAGAGAAAGTCTCTAAAACACCACCACTTAGTGAAATGGAATCCGTAACGACATTTTCATCACCTCTACCAACAAACACAATTGATATTGATGCACCACCAACACAATTACGAAGCAATCTCGATGATTTCGACCTTAAAGAAGTTGATGAAAACTTGAAAAATACACTGAACATAAATGAAGTAGTGGTAACATCAACATTTACAGGATCCTTTAAAGAAACCCACATTTATACTCCACCCAAAACGAACGAGTTGGAAAGCAAACATACAACATCATCATCATCACCAACAAAAGCTAATCCCATAGATTTTGATTATGAAAAAGCTGCCATGGGTGTAATAATAGATGAAACGGTGGTTAAAAAGGAATATAGAGATGTGGAATATAACCCACCTTTTACTATGGAATCTATAAGTAAAACGGTCACTAATAAAACTGATATGTTTGAGCCAAATTCATTTACCAACATCAATGCCAACATCTTAAATGCACCAGATATAAAAATGTCCTTAGATATTACGTCAGCCGAGGATGAAGAAGAATCCAGTGATGATTTTAGCGAATTTCAATCTGTGTCCAGTGAAGTAAACGTGCCTGTATCACCTGTTATACCAAATACCACGGCAGCAATCAATTCAACAAAACCTTTAGAAGTACCTAAAACAACAACTGTTTCACATGGTGGCATGATTTTAAGTCCTGCCATTTTAATACCACAGGCTATATCTATGGAAAATCAGAAACCGAAAATTGAATGGGGAGATTCAACGGCCACTATTAATCCCGAAGAATTGGCACGTATTGAGGAATTATTCCCTGAACCTAAATCTCTCAAATCGTCCAATGGCTCGAATTCCTCTCAAAAATCTACTCCTACCCACCATGTGGCCTCTACACCATCGATAAGCGCCACCGTAGCGAATAAAGAGTTAGAAGGCAACATTAACAATATTAATAATGATGACGATGATGATTGGTCTGATTTTGTTTCCGTAACCATAAGTAATAATGGTGGTTCGAATAGATCGGGAGCGAATAATAATATTTTATCAAAAAGTCCTGCAGGCTCTCCATTCAAACAAAGATCTCCCGTCGTAACCCACAGAATGCCACCTACAATACATAACAATTCGAATAATGATGATGAATGGTCTGAATTTGTCTCAAGCGCTCCGCCCTCTCAACAGCCAGCCTCATATAGAGTTCCTCAATTTAATAGTGGTGCTTGGCAAAATGCTAATTTTTATAATAATCCTTTAAGTATGTATCACAAGGGACCTCTGAATATGGCGACTGCAGCTCAAAAATCTCTATACAATAACAATAATAACTACAATATCTCACAACAACCATACCAAATCGCCAATAATATACCACCTGTTATGTTGGGAAACAATCAACAGCCACCCAACAATGCTTATCAGCAGCAAATACATGTTATGCAAAATTTCTCCACAGCACCAGTACCTACTCCTGAACGCTTAACAGCAGCAGCGGCAGCCTCTAAAAACAATCAATTTCAATCTATTGGCTCGGCAAAAGTAGCACCCAGTATAGCCTTAATACCCGACTTGGGCTTCGTGGCACCAGCCATACCCACTCACACCTCGTTCATTAATTCTTTGCCCAAACCTAGTATTAATACGAAAAAATGACGTTTGCTCAATCATAATCACCCTCAAAATCAAACTACACACAACCACAATAACAGCCAAAATTCCCAACTGCAACAACAACATTCCCGTTCAACGAATCGTTTTCAAAAGGCGACCACGTTGACAACGACCGCCATTATATCGAAAAATACATACCGATCTAATAATGCAAATGTATGTGTGTCTAGTTACAGTGATGATATTCTAATATAGAACACCAAATTTAAATTGAACCGCAAAAAATATTGAAAACATAAATGATAATTAGTCCTTAGATTCTATCCCTCTCTATATGTGTGTATAATATTTTTTTTTAACATAAATTTGTTTATATTTGGTACATAACATTTTTTTTATCTTTTTATGATTTATATTATTTTTTATGCTCTATATTAAGAAAATTGCTTTAAGCATCCAATTATCTTGATATAAAACTTTTTAATAGTTTAAAAAATAACAACAAGAACATCTGCTATTTAAAAATAGAAATATCACATATTTGTACTTAATTGTTTTAATTTTAGTTAGGTTTTATCCTTAACGCCTGTTTTAGTCTTGTTAACACCAAAAAGCAGTTTATAGATGTTTTTTTGGTATTATTTATTATGTTTTTTTGTTTTATTGTTTGCTTTTAAGTAATGAGATTGTAAATACTAGAATTCACCCTGTATTTAATATCTTTTAGAATATTTAAGAGAAAATGTTTTTGTTTCCTTGTTTTAAATTAACATTCGATTTTATTATCGTCCTTTTGGGGGCGAAAATTAAATATACATATATATATCCAATTTAATATTAATATATATATTATGATTTTTAATTGTTTTAAAGCATATTATAACCAAAACTAATCATCTACTATTATTATATATTTAACAAAAGACAAAAGAAAAACAAAATATATTATAGATAAAATAAATATAAAATATTGTTATAATACATTAAAACGAAAAAGAGAAACACAAAATGTGGTGTTATTATTTGGAATATATTTTGGGAAAGGGTGTTTTTAATACATTACAGTCTTACTCTTCGATTTCCTTATTAAGATTTTTTTTTTTCAATTTTCTCGAATATATGAAACATTAAAATACAGTAATTTATTACATTCATTCAACAAATGAGCGATTGTATCCATAGTATTGATATATATATAAATTTTTTAAGTCCTANNTTTTTCTTTTATTAAAAGTCGTACACATTTAAAAATCATACAATTTTAAAAATCATTGCAAACGAAATGAGCGATCAAAATACATCTCACAAATTAAACGAATTTGGTTTTATGGATTATAAAAAGCCTTTGGGTAAACAGCAAGATATGCGAACATCGAATTATTTGGGTCATAAACCAATGAATGACACTATGTTGGGCAATAAAATGCAAACTACATATAAAGAAACAAGACCTTACGAGGATGATCCAGTTTTAGCCAAACATAGAACTAGTGATTATAAATCAAATTATGTTTGGAAGGTAAGAAGAAAAAAAAAATATTTAAAATATTAGGCTAATATTTCTTTTACATATTTTCTCAGTTTGATAATCCTGATGAAATTCGTAATGTTACTTTGGATAGAAAAATAAACTATATGAAACCATTTTATGATTGTAATATTAAATTTATTAAACGTCCCATGCGACCCTCATGTAGTGTTACACATTCCGACTATCTTTGGCAAACGGAAACTTCAACATTACCGCCATTATCATTACATATGCCTACAGCTGTAGCGAGTACAAAAATTATTATAGACCATAATAAACCCGGTTATTCAAAATATTTAAATCCAGGTGCCACCACCACCAGTTTAGATTATTGTTATCGTTCTCCCAAAGATATTATGAACGGTATAGCGGCCAAGGATAATATTACATTTTGGAATTGGCAAGACATTGAATATCAAGACAACAAAGTATATCGCGTTAAGGACGCACAATTATGTGATAAATTGCCTTCGAAAGATTGTACTAAAAGGCGATATGAATTTCCTAGTAAAGTCAGGGCTGTACCAAATTCAGGTCTTACCACAGAAATACGTGATAATTATATGAAACCAACTGATTGTGCTATAGATAACAATAATAGTTATATAAAAAATAATCTAACTTTTTTGGCCAGTACACCAGCAATGGGAAAGACGGAATATGAGGTATTAGGTTCCGGAGATTGTACGCAAAAATATGTTTCATAATTTTGTTGCTTTTTGTAAAAATCATAAACATAATTTAAAATCTCAAAACACAGAAAAAAGTTACATATAATAATTTCTCCATCAATATTATGAATCGAACATTTGTTTCATAGATGTTTTAAATTGTTCTTAATGAAAATTTTATGAATTTTGCAAAGATTTTTCATAAATTGTAATTCATTTTAATAAGAGTTTAATGTAAATTCTAAATAAAAATGATTGAAATGGAAAATATTATCAATCAATGGTAATTTTTTAAGTTGTCAGAAAATTATGTTTAGAAATTTGCACAAATATCATTTATATCATTCTACAGCTCATACAATAACTTTATTAAACAGAGCATCTTCTGTTGAATGATCCCAACCAATATGTAGCTAAAAATAATTAAAAACTGCAAATCATGATACAATAAATGACAACATTTAGTTCTATCATGAATACAAATAAAAATATTAAATTTAAACAATTTATTTAAGTCTTATTTGACTTATGATTCATATAGAAAAAAGTTTTAATATTTAAGAAATTATTCTTAAATATTATGAACTAAAATCTATGAAATTAAATCTTTATATTTATGTACAAACTTTTTCTTTACAAATTCATTTCTTTTATTTTCTTTACAAATTAATATATTATTTCCCTGCATTTATTTATTCAATTATTTTTGTAAGAGAAAGTAAAAAATTATTTTAAAACTAAATATTTCACATTTTTGACAAAACCTTGACTTTTTAATATAAAAATTAAAAACAAGCTATTAATTAATTTTTATTTTTATCACATTTTATTAACATATTGAGTGAAGAAAATAAACAAAAAAATTTAGAAATGCATTAAAAAATGTTTAAATATGTTCTATTATAGTAGAGACAAAGATGAGTAAAACAATCATTATTGTACTCCATGTTCACATATGAATCATTAATTCATTCATATTATTAATGAGATATGTATATCGTTTAATGTATATCTCCAGCACTAGTTTTCTGCAATATGAGGAAAGGGGTTACAATTATAAAACATATTCACTCACTATCTTTATAAATTATATTGATTAGTAAAAAAATTTATTTTATATTATAAAAGATGTTTGTCTCTCATTTACGAGTGCATACATTTTTCCCTTACATTTCAAATTCCATTTACTAATTGTACTCAATTACTCTTTTTGCTTTTTAGTGATCATTAAAAGTGGAAAAAAAATTAATTCAATTGAAGTATATACAAAATATAAATATACACCCAGTCTGTTAAATAAAAACTCTTAGAAAACGACTTTAGTTTATTGAAGAACTTCAAAGAATGAAGTCGGCTTTACTCTAATTGGAATTTGAAAACGCTATGAGTAAAAGAAAACTTACTTAGCCTTAGAAAATAAAATAAATTTCAAGTATATATTCAGCCATAAATAATAGTGTTGAAAAAAATATAAATATATAGTCAATTCCACGGGAGAACGGCCAAAACAATTTTTAATGTCTTCCGATTTTTCTAATATTTGGAATACACATACACATGGAACCACTATTTTCTAATTTTTTACGATATTCATTTTCCAAAAAATAAAAAATCACACAAAAAGTGTAACTTTATGTTTCAATATCTCCAAAAATTTTTTAACAGATTTAAATAAATTAAATTGCATATATAAGAAAATATGTCTACAGTTAATTTGCTGATCCTCCGTAATAACTGTTAACTATTAAGGTATTTTCAGACGATAATATTCAATATTAATATATGTCAAAAATTTGAATATTAAATGAATATGATAATGACTATTTGATATTTTTGAAAATACCAAAGGTATTTTAAATTTTTTGAAATTGTTCAAAAACTTTTGATTATATTTCTCATAAACAAAAATTAAAAAAAATATATATATATATATATATATTTAATCAATATTTTGTATAATAAAATTTATCAAGAATTCCATGAACATCTAATAATATTTTTATTTCAAAACTTAAAATTTTTTTTACATCACTAGACCCTACTAGAAAAATTGTATTCTAAAAACAATAATCTTATTTAGAAATTGAAAATTCATTTAAACGTGCTGTACTCAACCCCTTAACTCTCTTAAATTATAGAGCCGTATACAGGTGTGTTATTTTCTAACTATAAAACTCTTTTACTCCATTTCACTCACGCTCTTGGTTTAATATCTGCTTAATAATACTAACACATACAGAACACGCTTGAGTCAACAGATAGATAACTTGTTTTTGAACGTGGTTACTAACAAATGTTTATGGCTGAATAGGTTTCAGTAGTGAAACGTGTTTATCTGACGAATGCAACAACACCAAGTAGATCTTTTTCGTTTTCCTCGGTTTTGTTTTGATTTAATACTTAACAAAATAAAACAAACAAAATTTACAAAAAATAAATATAAGTAGGTACATACATATATACAAATAAACATATTTAACTACATGAACGAAAAAGTGAAAATTGAAATCAAAACAAAATAATATAAAAATAAAAGTTAATTTCGTAACATAAATAAAATAAGCAACAAGTAGTAACAAAGTATCTAAAAGATACACTTACACACCTATAAAGAAAACAACTGTACGTACTACACAACACGGAATAACAAAAAGAAAATATTCAAAAATAAAAACACTACATTGACATGTCTTATGGAGCGGAGCGGGCATTAGCCTATTTTTATCCATTGGTTATAGTCTCCTCGGTCATATGCTGCATAACATCGGCTGTTGGCTGGACACATTGGCGCTATGTCTTAAATGCATGTCCCGACACTAATTGTGGCTGCTATCTACATGCCCAATCAACTTACCATTCATTCCAAGGTGGTCCTATAGCTTATTGTTATTATGCCACCTATGGTCTGCTGTTACCTCTACTTTTCTGTGTAGTCTTAGGCATCTATCATGTTTATCGCGTATGCATGGGCACTGCCAAGAGGAAGACAGGAACTACTACTATTAGACAAAGGTCAGTGGTACTATAATAAACATATATACCTATTATAATATTCATAATATACATTAAATTAATTAACGCCAATTTTGTATGCATTATTTAAACAAATATTATGGGATATAATTACTTTCAACTAATTTGGTCAAAGGTTAAGTAACATAGGCTCACTAAATAATTGACTGTTTGAATGACTAGTTGTCTTCAAATAAGAATTTTTATTTAAACAACTGATGATTCACTATTATTATTTTTTTATTTTAATTAATTTATGAAAACAAATAAAAAATTACATATAGGAATATACATACATATGTACGTACATATATATCTATATCTTAAGTCGAGATAAGATCACGGAATTTATTAATTACATAGTTTTCAAGATATACGTATATAGCTCACTAAAAGTTTTCTTTTCAATAATAATTTTTAATATTTTTAGCAACATTTAAATTTAATACATAGTTTATTATAGTATCTATTGGAATATATAATGGTTTGTTAAGTGTTTTGTCATATGTTTGATTTTTACGTTGTCATATGTTTGATTATTGTTGTAATGTAAGTGATGTTTGATTTATGCTATTATGATTTATTTTGTTTGATGTTTCCTACATTGTTATTACTTTATAATGCTACTTTTTAATGAGCATTTAAATCTTGTTTGGGGCTTTAACTACTATTGTCACTGAATAATTTGCGAAAATACATTTTTTATTGAACTTATATACATATATATATTTGTCTATTTTTTCCACAGATCCGGTGATATGGTTGTTGTAACAACAGAATCTGAACTTACCGATAATGGTATTTCACCGTATTATTGGTTACCGACAAGTATTATTGCCTGTTTCATGGCCGTTTACACTTTAATTTACGCTTCAATTTATACAGATGGCTTCGAAGTCACATGCAAACAATATCGAGAATCTCTTTTAAAGGAAATACAAGGTGTGGGCAGCATTGTATCTGTTATTAAAAGTCGTCTCTCATGTTCGGCCATATTTGATTTTATGGATTATTTAGTTCAAAGTTCTTCCTTTGAACGACGCAAATATGGACACATTAACAGTTCCGTATGCTTTTATATGACTTTAATTTTCGGCTGGATTGCAGTATTCGGTTGGATTGTTATAGCCATTATTAATATAGTACAAACAAAACGAACGAAACCAGCAAGAGTTTAAAATTAAAACAAAAAATTTAACCGAATAACTATACAAATAGTACATACATACATACATAAATATTTAAATGCCATGTCTATTATTAAGGATTTTTTTACAATACACTAACGTATAATTACTATATATTATATATTTAATAAAAAAACAACATTTTTAATGAAAGGAGGAAAATATATACATATGTACCCTTCAAACGATATGTAAAAATTAGCATAGTGTCGACAAATATTAAAAAAATTTAAATTGATCTTGAGTTCCCTACCAGCGATTGAAAGTCACGGGTCTAGAACATTTCTTCAAAAAAAAAAAAATAGTATTGAGTTTTGCCTTAAAATTATGAAAAAAATATATATTTTAAGAAATTTTTGTAAAAATGTTGGTCTATAAACCGTCAAGTAAGATTATTGGTATTCTTTAATTAATTATTATAATAAAACTTTAATTTAATATTTAAGAAATCAATATAAATAAATTTAATGCAAATAAAACATTTAATAAAAACAACAAATGATTTGGAATATTTTCTTTTGTTTTTATTAAATTTTTTTTTTAAGTTTCTAATAAAAAAAATTTATAATTTTGAATAGCTCTTTGTATTAAAACATAGAAAACGTGTTTAATATATGTGTGAATGTTTCATCCAGCACAAGTTGGGGTAAAATGGGTCGAAAGTAGCGTTTAAATGAATTGTGAAAATTAACTTTTTGTAATAAAAACCGAATAAAAAATAGACAAAACCATGCATGAAGTTCATACTATGAACAACAGTAAAAATCATTAGCCTTTGCGTTGTTTTGTGTTCTGAGCTTCAAAAAATTTCGTTTCTTATTTTTTTTATTTATTTATTTTTTTTTTTATTTGTTCAAAATAAACAAATTTTTGCCCAAAAAATATACAAGTATTCAGACTCTAGTCGGACTACACTCTTAAAGTATCTAACTTTAAGAGTGTGTAAGTAAAAAACTACCTAACTCTTTGTATGTATTAGTAACATAAATTTAATTGTGTCTGTCCTTTTTACATGTAGAGCAGGGATGTCAATCACTAAAAATATCGATTGACAATCAAACACCATTCATGTTTTGTGTACAAAAATGTTTTTTTTTTTTATAAAAAATAAAATATTATTTGAT
>MINK01171844.1:54559-92735 GCA_001735545.1 Phormia regina
CAATTCTTCACTAAAAGGAAGGCTTATAGTATTACTGTTAATGAAAAAATACGATTTTAAAAAATGTTAAAAATAAACTCCAATTCTATATCAGAAGGCATGAAGTAATACAATGGCCAGTCTAAGACATACAAAAGTATTTATTTCAAAAAATACCTTTTTAAATACAAATAGTATTTTTTTAAGTCGAAAAAAAATCAAAATCAGTCCGTTATTCTAGATTTGGAACGAACAAAGTTGGCTGTAGTAGCTAATTCTAGGACAACAAATTTGAAAAATAAATTTATTTAAAAAGTTTTACATTAAACTTAATACAAAATCTAATTTTGAAATTATTAAATTATGTATTAAATGTATTTTTCCCCAGAATATCATTCATATAAAATGTGTACTTTGTATATTTTTAAAAGTTTCTATTAAACGTTTTCTTAAACATCTTAATGGTAAATCTTTTATGGGCGTTTAGTGAAGCAAGACGCTTACAATTCAAGCTAATAACCGAATGAATCATTTTGTTATATAAACCAAATAGATAAACATACCACTCATGTGTTTAACAATTAAACCAATAAACAATCGCTTACCTGTACATGACCAGTTCGACGTGCTGGGAATGCCAATAAACTTTTATTGCTATGAGGACACAAAACACATAGACCATGAGGATTAGCATTGGTTTCAAAGACATGCAATTGTCTCGGTTGTTGTGTAAAGGTGTAAACCTTTATGAAACCAGCAAATACTACTACAATGCGATCACGTCTTAATCTCACTGCCTTAACGGGCTGATTAAAATCCAAGGATATTGCTGGGGCTTTTTTTAAATCATCCCATATTATTAGTTTATTTGGAGGATATAATGGCCGTATACCGCCACCGACAACGGCCAAATAGTTGCAGCGAAATAACATTTCCACATAGCTTAAGCCACCCTCGGGATAATATTGACGTTCTTTTTCCTTTAAAGGATCACTGTTGAATACCCTAAAACCCGAATCTGTAGCACAAGCAAAGCAACCTTAAATAAAATATTTGTAATTTTTTTAATCCATGTACATATAAAAACAGAATTCCTAGAAATTAACAAACCTTGATCTTGATTAAAACCCACATAGAGCAATCCATTGCCGTACGGATTGTGATCCACCAAATTCATGGTGTTTTTTTTTTAATTTATCTTCACTTTTTATTTGTTTTTCTTTTGACGTGACGATTCTATTATCGTGATAATTTGTATTTTGTTTATCGATTATAAGGTCAAATCTAAAAATTAAGTAAATTAATTATCTCTTATTTGAATATAATGTAAAAATTCACCGTAGATAACAAACGTTCAAAGATTTCAACGTGATTTTAAATATTTTACGTTTATTGCGATTAATTTTTTTTGGAGAAAAACACTTTATTATTCAGTTGAATGAAAAATGTATATTTATTTTTTTCTTTCTTATTGTATCTTTATTTGTTATGTTATGTTACAGGGTTGCCTCGCCAATATTTGTATTTCAATCAATTTTCTCATCACATTAAGTTGCCAGATTAGAGTATGTGGCAATTGGGGAAAAATGAAATAACAGAGAAAATAGCTTGTAACCTAAAATGCCATAGATAAGGCCATATATACTGACCCGACTACATTAACACATAAAATTCATTTGCATTTTCTCGGAATTTAAAATTTTAATATACTTTTCTGAACTGTCCGATCTTAATTGTATTGATGCCATTTGAATGCACTTAAAAATACCTGTTTAATGATGTATAACCCGACCATATTAACTCCTTTGGAGGAAAATTAACATTTTGTATAAAAATGGCGGAACTTAAATTTTGTTGGATATTTGAAAAAAGCTTATTTAACGAAGCCGGTGTTCGACATAATCTGAAAAGAATGTCCTTAAGACCGCCGGACGGCCAGTTACTCAGAAAAACTTAATTAGTGTAAAAAAAATAAATATTTTAACAGTTCCGGTAATCTTGATTAGTTCGTGTATTTTAAATACATCTTTAATGTACTAGTAAAAATGTTTGTTACAACGATAATTCATTTTGAGAAATCTCGATATTAATATGACGATATTTTTATATGAATTGTTTCTATTCTGTTTATTACTTTAACATAATCCCATCAGTTTGAATTTAAGAGAAAGTTGGCAACATTTTTGAAACATATTCAAACCAAAAATAAAAATGAGTGATGAAAGCAGTGTTTTTGTAGCCGATAACAGGGAGGAAGAGGAAACATCAAACCATAGCCTAAGTACTGTAAACACTACAAATGATAGACCATCTTGCAAATTTGGAAAACAATGTTTTAGGTAAAAAAAAATAATTCTCAATATTTCGAACAAATTAAACACATTTTTTTTCAGAAAAAATCCAAGACATCGGTTAGAAATGGCTCATCCGGGAGATGCTGATTATATACTTCCGGATATGCCGGAACCCACTGAAAATGCTCCTGACTGCAAATATGGTCGAAAATGTTACCGACTTAATCCAAATCATTTTAAAAACTTTAAACACCCACGTAATAGTAAGTACCCACATACTTAAAATTGTTCAGTTGTGAAATTAAATTTTGAATCATTATTTTCTATCCATAGTTAACATACAACAAAACTACAGAAAGTACTGCCTGCAGCGCAATGGAAATAGAAGAAATAGTGATAGTAGTTTCGAATATAATTTTAGTGATGAGGATCCATTTGCTGGAGATTCAGATGGTTCTGACTATGAGCCAAGTGAAGATGATGAATAATATTAATATATGTATATAATATAATGTTTTAAATTCAAATAAATATAAATGTTTTTTATTAATAAAATCCTTCATCTATATCATCTCCTGGTTTGTTATCAAATACAGCACCCCATTTGGCGGCTTCGCCACCGCGTACTTTGACATTGTAACAAACATTTTCGGCTTTTAATACACTTTGACGCATAGTGTAGATTTTACGAGACAATTCACGACATCTATGGACATTTAGACTTATATAGCTGTAAATAAAAATTATTTTTAACAAGGGTAATAACTTTAAAATAGCTATTTTCAGCATACCCAGTATAAAATTGCTGCAATACTTTACAAGTAGATAGACAGGTGTCAGTTTCCCCACTACCCAAGGAATTAATACATCGACGCATCAACTCACCGGTAAGATCAGAAACTCCCAATATATATTCGGTGGGGTCAACAAAAAAGGAGAAAACATTTTCCATCTTTTCCTCTTTATCAACCTCTTTGTTTTCCTCAGTTTTCTCCAATTCATTGTAGTTCATTTGTTTTTGCAAATCCATCCAATCAGAAATTGATTTTTCAAGGTTATCGCCATGTTCCTTCTCCTCGTCAGCATATTTCATATATTCCATAAAGGTATAGGCCTCTATGAATTCCTGCAATCCTGGAGAATAAGCACCACGATAATGGTAAGGATCTTGATTTTGCAATTCTTTGGCCACTGCTTTAAAATTAACTTCAATTAGTTTTTCTAAACGCAGTTGAGCATCTTCCAATATCTTTTCCTTGTTTCCTTTACGTGCATCAATCGAATGCAAAGAAAATATAATGCGCTTTGATTCGATGGTTATATCTCGACTAAGCTTTATTATACGTTCATAACGATCATGTTTGGCATCCAATTCTGCAGCGTAGGATTGGAAAGCCTTTAGGACAGGATTGTTTTCATCAATTAAAGGTTTCTCCTTGGACTTTTGTTGTTTTCGATTATTTTGACGAAATCCCGAATGGTTAGGCATTTTAATTATGTTTATGGTATATCAAAAAATGTACAAATTTTTTTTCGTTTTTGGAATTAAATTTTTTATATTATGTTGCACAGCAATTAGAGACATGCGCCGAACGATTTTAACGACGGCGGCGGCCCAAAATCGGCTGTTAGCCGACTGATGGCGAACAGTGTTAAAAGTGTTTCGAAGTGAGTAATTCCATGTCAAAACGGACATCTCCGATTTCAATAAAACTCACTACAAGTTGGAATTTGTTTTTATATCATAAGGTTTTAAACCCATGTTTCTCCCGGTCAAAAATTTAAAAAGTTGACAATGCTCATGTAGCTTAGAGGTTATAGAAGCCAAAGAAATATGTAGTCGGTTAGATAAGTTCAAGATTTCTAGGAAAAAATTAATATAATTTAATATAATTTCAAAATAACTTTTATAAATATTTTAGAAACGGACCACTAGAATGGGAAAAAATAAGATCTAGATGTAACAATTCCACGACTTAGCCATTCTGACAATAAGAAATCTTTTAAAACAACTGGAAATTAATTTAGGAACAACATCCATTTTCATTTATTGTTATATATTTAAAAAGTAAAAATAAATTATTTTTAAGCGTTGGTAACTCTAAACTACTATCAAAACAAAACACAGCTGACGACTTCATAAAAAATGCCAAGTGGCCAAAAGAAATTTTTTTTATAACTTTACATGTAAAATTTTTGGAAAAATTTCGTAAAAAATTATTTTCCGATAATATGTTAGAATATAACATGGGTTCCTCGGATGGAAAAGGAGAGAAATTGTGTTTCGATAAAAATGAATTTTTAAAAGTAAATATTCAACTTTTAAAAGAGTATATTAATCATTATTTCTATTTTTAAGGCAAATTTTTCCGTGGATGAATTTTTGCACAAAAACCGTAATGTTTCCAGTCTAGAGCTATTAAGAGACAATTTGGGACTATATTTGAAAAGCCTGAGGGCTTCTATGATCGATTTAATAAATGAAGATTATGCAGATTTTGTTAGTTTGTCGGCAAATTTGGTTGGCCTAGATCAATCAATTGATGCAATACAAAACCCCTTGGAGAAATTCCGAGATGAAATAGCTGGTATTCAGGCAATGATTGATGAAAATATTAATGAAATTAATACTAAATTGGAAACTAAGAAGAAATTACGAGAACTCAAAAGAAATTTACAAAGTTTGAAAAAAGTCCATGAGACTTCACAAAAACTGGAAGATTTGCTAGCAAATCAATTGAGTAGTAATGAAATAAAATCTGTTGATTTAGAAAGAGCTGCTTTAGAGCTGGTACAATTGAAATTTAATGAAAGGTTTTGTGCAGAATATTTAAATGAAGAACAAACGAATTGTATTCGCAAATTAGAGAATTCTGTTCATCAAAAATTGCGTGCGCTTTTCAAAGAAGCTTTAAAAATTTCTAGTTCTACTTCAACGGAACCTCTCGAACGTTGTCTACGTATTTATATAACACTCGATGCTTGTTCAGTAGCTGAAACTGCCTTCAAAGAAGATGTAGTGGCACCCTATATGACAGATATTATATGCGAACATAGTTTGCAACAAACTCCTCAAGGTTTGGCTGGAATCTATAGTAAAGTTTTGAATTTTATATCTCTGCACATGACCGATTTGTTGCGTTTAACTCAGTATACGGATAAATTAAAAGGATTTAATTTTTTGATAAATAGTTTTTGGTCTGATGTCGAAATGCGATTGGAAACTCATATGTCGTCAATATTTGCTCCTGGCAATTCGGAAGTATTTTATGCAAAATATAAATGTACACGAGATTTTCTGAGTAAAATTGAAGAAATTTTGGTAGCTGAAGAAAACATTAATATCTTTAGACAACACAAACAGACAAAAAGTTTTCAAGCAAGGTGGAATTTACCGGTGTATTTTCAAATTTGTTTTCAGGTAAGCAATTCGGTTAACAAAAATGTCAATCTTAAATCTAAAAAAATCACTTTTTATTAATTAATAGGAAATTGCTGGACAATTTGAATCTGTTCTTGAGCCCATACTAACAGAAAACAGTTTAAATCCTACTTCAGAACATTATGAACTTAAACCTTTTACACGTGCACAACAGGCCATTACACAATGTTGGTCTGAAGGTGTTTATTTGACAGAAGTTTTTCCGAAATTCTATAAATTACACATACAAATTATACTAAGATTGTCACATTGGATTAATGATGTCTTAAATTTAATCAACTCTAAAAATAGCCTAAACACGATGCAAAACAAGAAAACCAGCTTATTAGTGTCTCTGCATGCCGATATTAATAAATTTCTACACGACTTGCCACAACAACAGCAACTGGTATTTAAAAGTCTAAGTTGCACGTCAGTCCAACAAAGAATACAACTTGATGTTGTTAAAGATTCAGTGGCTAAATCATTTAATGATTTAAACGAAACACTAAGTCAACATCTGGTTGATATACAACAGTCACTAGTAGACAATTTGATATTGGGATGTGGTCCGGAAAATGTTAAACAGGTTAATGACTTGCCACGTTTATATCGTAAAACAAATCGTGATGTACCCACTCGTTGTTCGGCATATGTAGAACAAATGCTAAGACCTTTAAAATCCTTTAGCGAAGAATACGAAGTAAAACTTACCAAACAAGTTGTCAAGAAGGTGTTGGAAAGTGTTTTAAACAAAATAACTAAAGAGTAAATATTAAATTGAAATTTATAGAAGGAATATAATTTATTAAAAATATCTACATTTTATATTTAATTTTGTAGTTATCTAATGGCAGTTAATGAAGTTTTAACTTCTGTGCAAAAAACCGAGGAATCCTTAAGACGCTTAAGAAACCTTAAAGGTGGTGCTTCTTCTACAAATTTGACAAATCAAACTACATCATCTGGTGCGATGTCGGATGATGATAAAATACGTTTACAATTACGTGTCGATGTCTCGTCTTGGACTAATGAATTGTCAAAACTTGACTTTAAGCCCAGCGATGTAGATAAATTACTTGAATTGAATTCTATAGTTGAAGAAAGTATTAAAGGCAAATAAATATAAGATTTTAGCTTTAGTGTTATTTAATTATTTTCGCAATATGTATTTTTTTACTTTTAATTGTAATATAACGACTACATTGTTAAAAAAAAAAAAAAACGTGCATATATCTGATTTTTTTAAATGTTTTAAAAAATTTTATATGGTAGAACATTTTCATGATGATGTAATTTGGGACCGTTGAATTAATAATGAAAAATTTACAAAAAATATTTTAATTTCATTAAAAATAATCTCAAATTACAGTTGACAAAACAATTAACAGTTGCATATTGCGGTTGACATAGTTTCAAAGTTTTGTCAATATTATTAATATTTGTGATGTTTAGCACATTTGTTTTTAATTAACACTAAACTAACATAAATTTGATTTATATTAAAAGAAATGATACAATTGTTGGTGTTAATTAAAACTATATTTATTTGATTATTGGTTTAAATATAATTGTTTATTAAGGCACAATATGAAAATAAAACGACACTGTATATTTTAAAAAAAATTTAGCACTTTTTTTTACTTAAATGTAATAATAACGTGATGGAAAAAATCACAATGTTTGCAAAATAAATAATTAATAAAAAATTTTGCAACATTTAATACAATTTCGTTTATTAATTAGGTTGTTGTAATTTATGTAAATGCATAATATCCTGGTACACATGTTTAAATTTAGTTTACACACATGGCGTGTTTTAGATATTCAGTGTTTCTGTGTTTTTACTTGGCCCTGTGGAAAAAAATGATATAACATAAAAATATGTATTTAATTTTACTTAAGAAATATAAAATGTTAATAATAAAAAAATGATTATTATTAGATAAAAGCCAATTAAAAAAAAAGCAAAAATAAAAAAAATAATAAATTCGAAAAAAAAAAAATTATAACAAGTAATATGTAACCACATTCGGTTTAAGACACATTAATACATATTGTATATATATAAAAAATATAGATCTTCCAAGCCATATGCATGGTAGCTTGCAAGTGGAATATAAGCACAATTCCGGGAATGCAACAAAACATACAAAAATTAAATTAAACAAACAAAAGCTTTACAAAATTTAAATAGCAAATATTCATTCAAATTTACAATTTCAATTCTTCGGTGTCTGGCAATTTTGCAAAGAACGATTGGACACGTTCTTCTGTTACAGCTTCTAAAGTTTTTGGATTCCATTGAGGTTTCTGATCTTTGTCAATAAGGAGGGCGCGTACGCCTTCTTTAAAGTCACTATTTTCCAAATGGCGCACGACCATCCGATATTCCATGTTAAGACATTGTGGCAAGGATAATTTAGCTCCCAATTCCAATTGACGGAAAGTTACTTTCAATGAGGTGGGTGACATTTTAAGCAAGACCTAAAGAAAACGATAAAAATTTTTGATTATTTTGGATATATGCGCAATAGTTTGCTTTTTTGTTCTACAATAGTTAATCATGGTTCACACACAGCAATTTTTCTCGCCACATTTCTGACTTTGTAGACGAGAGAGGTAAAGAGAATGTAAAAGTTTAGTATTCTCTTCTCCTCTCTCTCCTATAAACTCATAACTGCTGCAAGAAAAATTGCCGTGTGTGAACCCGGGCTTAGGGTACGTAATTTAAACCGCGAACAATATAATTTGTTCCTACTCACATACATACATATATATGTATGTATGTTTATGCATTAATATCAGTGAAAATAAAAATTTAATATTAGAAAAAAATTAAAATAATAAAAATATATTATAAAATTATTTATAAAAATTCAGCAAAACAGAAAAAATAATAATAAAGCTGATAGAAAAATGTAAAAACAGCTAAATGAAGAATAGGTAGAAAAAAATTAAAGTCCCTATGTATGACAACAAAAAAACTACCTCCAAAAATATGGTTTCCGATCATCACTATATACAATTTTTATCTTTTTGTCAAAAATTACATCATATGACAGATAAACGTCATTTAATACATAATAAGCAAAAAATAATTTAAAATTTGTTTTCATTCTAGAAAAATTAAAATTTTAGTATAAATTTTAACTCATTTTAATATTCCGCGACTGAAAAAAGATTCAAGCATTTTTAAAGGAGTACAATTGTACATTATTTAAAAATACATAAAAAAAGAATTAAATATATATAAAAAACATGAACGAACAAAATAAATCACCAAAACCGAAACCTTCATTTTTTAGAAAAATCAGAAAACAATTTACAACGAAAAAGCACTAAAATAAAAATTAAATCAAATTTATAAAAGTTACGTTCCCTGGTTAATGCATGTATAATATAATATCAAATTAATTGAAATACCGGTAATATTTATAATTCTTTGTTTACGTTTTTATTTCTGTTGTTTTTCAATTCTACGCTATAAAAATATGTATCATGATCCAAAGTTTATGGCGAAACATACATACATACATACATACATACATACATACATACATACATACATACATACATACATACGTACATACATAAGCAAATGTGTGTTGGGAAAAATTTATTTAATTTCTTATTGTTGTTGACAGTTATCTAAGAGTCTGATATTTGTAGCCTAATAAAAAATTTAAAGTAGCAACAAATTGTACCCACTAAGAAATGATAAGCTAACTTTAGTTAGATAAAGTCTCAAAGAAATACAAATATTTTACAGATGTTTGTTTAAAAATGTTTGATGATTTTTTAAAGAAATTTTAAAACAACATAAAAATAAAGTTATGTATTTACAATATGTATATACTATATTATTTATGTAGAGTTTTTTGATATTAAATTATGTTATCAGTTAACAACTCTTAACAACTCAAAGCAATGAAATTTTAATATCTTTCTTAAGGTAGCATTTATATATTATTATAACAACGAATAAATAATTTTGAATAATCCGAGAATAATAATTCTAAAATAATTACGTTTTACGTTTTTTACAATTTTACTATTTTCTAATATTTTGCTTTTGTACTATTTTGCAAATGCACTATTAATATAATAAAATATACTTTCTTACTATACATTCATTTGAATTGGGTATACAAAATAGAATCGACAGATTAAATTCTTTGATACCTCTGTAGAACATTAACATACATACATACGTATTCTGTGTATATGAATTATAAAAAACATCACCTATCTGCTGATAGTTTTTAGAAGAAAAAAATATATAGCTGACATACATATGTATGTACATACATATATACACATAGAATTAATATAATCAATGGAAAATTATCACACTTTTTGACTATAAATAAAGGCCAATTTACAGACAAACCCCCCTCGAAATATATTCTACATTCACACAATTTGTATATACTTATAAATTTTATTAACTTACCTCCTTAGTTTTTGTTGCCCATTCGCTACCATCAATCTTGAGATTCTCAATAATTTCTTCAACACTTTCGCCGGTAAAACACTTATTTATTTGATCCAAATGTGGTTCCAATACAAATGGTTTTGGTGATGGGTTATTAAATTTATTTAAAATTTCTGGGACTTCATCGGCATCGGGACAATTGAGTAAAGCCGTTTCTAATTCAGCAATTTTAGAACTTTCACAATAATGTGTGGCAATACCGGCCTTTAATACATCTTCACCCTTTAGGCGCACACCGGTAAGACCCAAATATAAACCAAGTTTGCCCTGCAAACGTGGTAGGAAATATGAGCCACCCACATCGGGAAATAGACCAATAGCTGTTTCAGGCATAGCGAATAAAGTGCGTTCAGTAGCGACACGATATTTGCCGTGCACTGACAAACCGACGCCACCACCCATGGTAATACCATCAATTAGGGCAATATAGGGTATTGTGTAGTTACCAATTAGGGCATTTGTTGTGTATTCTTCACGGAAGAAACTTTTTGATTCCTCACTAGGACCAGACTCAACCACAGCACGTACATCACCGCCGGCACAAAAAGCTTTTTCTCCGGTTCCTTTAATAATCACCAGTGATTTGGTTGTTTCGCATTTTTTTAAATGTTTATAAATTTTGCGCACCATATCTAAATTTATGGCATTTAAAGCCTTAGGACGGTTTAAAATAATCATGCCTGTAAAGGAATTTCAGACATCATTAAATTGTTCCTCAATAACTAGCATTAGATATTATGGTATGTATACTACCAACCTTTGTCCGACGATTCTGTAGCCAAAACAGAAGCCGACATCTTGCGAATGGTTTGTGTGGTGACATGATTGGCCACCAAAGGCAAGGTGCGATGGCCAAAAGCATAAATAATACGTTGAATGGGCTAAACAAGAACAATAATATATTATTCAATTGAAAATAGTTTTGTATAATTAATTCGTTCGATTTCATTTAACAACGCAAAATTATTTTGCATATAACATAATAAAATTCAAAACCACACCTGATTGTTCTTCCAATTGCTGTATAATTAATTTAGAATATATTTAAAATATTCTAAAAATTTTTTGTTTTTCCAAAAAAAAGTTTTAGACACTTACCATATTGCACGACCGATTCACAGATTTCTCTCCAAGTTCAACGAGGTTGCGCAATCGAATTTCTCGAGAGAACTAATGAGGCAATTTGCAATTTTTACTTTGTATTCTTGACAGACAACTACGTCGAACAATTTTAGCGGCGGCAGTTCAAAGTCTGCTGTTAACCGGCTGAAAAGTGAACATAACTAGTCGTCTTCATGTAACATAAAATATTTGACATTAACACTAACATCATATTAATGTATAAATGTATATTGTTCAAATTGATGTTAATATTAATTTTTTCGATGTTTAAACACGGCTGTTAAAGCAAATGTAAAAAGAACCATGTTTAAACATTGAAAAAATTAATATTAACATCAAATTGAACAATCTACAATTATCATTAGCATGATGTTAGTGTTACATTGAGCCTACATTACTCAACATCATGTCATGAGAAATTGAGTTGCAGATAATTTTTTATCTCTATCAATTATTGGGGAAAACGTATATCATAATAAACCATGTAAAAAGTACCAACAACACTCAAGATGGCGTCTTTTGCCAAGCAATATCAAGACAAAGTTGTCAGAGCTCGAGCGCTGACAATTTTCTTTTAACGCTGCAATAATACTGACAAATTCAGTCTACATTAGACAAATCTTTATCACGACAATTGTTTTACGTTTATCTTGATAAAAATTTGTTTAATATAGACTCAACGTTAATGTTAAATATTTTATGTTAGGTGAAGACGACTAGTCATGTAACATAAAATATTTAACACTAACTCATGTTAATGATAAATGTAGATCGTTCAATTTTCAAAAAATTTTCATTTTTATCTAACTTTTTATAATAAAATATCATATTGGTATGATTTTCTTAGAGAAGTGTGTATTTTAGAGACAGCAATTTTTCTATCTCCGATTTATTTAAAAGCAGTGTTTCGAAAATTTATTATCAAAACTAGTAATGCTTCAAATAATAAATACAAATGTTTTTATATGGCAATATTGCAAGTAAACGGATTTGTAATCTTGAGCAAAACTTACATACATGCGTTAAGTACTTTTTATACTTTTAATTATGCCCATTTTTTTCAAAGCAAGAATAAGATAAGTACATAAATTAACTTGTTTGCAAAAAAAAAAAACATACAGGGTGTAACTCTGCGTTCAAAGTAAAATTGTAACGTTTCTTAAGTTTGCCGACTGATATTAAAGTTCACTTAAAGTTTGTAAATATATTTCAATCAATTTATAATGAAAACGTACTACAAAAATAATAAAAAAAAGGCGTAAAGTAGAAACAAATGTGTGTAAAGTTAAAACCTAATACCTAAGATTGTGGTTCAATATAAATAAAATTAATATGACATTGTAAAGCAAATGCCACAAAAAAGCTCGTAATCGAAATTATATAGAAACGCAAGTTATTTAGGCTACAAAAAGTTAATATAAAACAAAAGGCTAATATTTTTATTTATTCCATAATGTAATACAAAGCAGCAATTTCGATAAATCTACTATATCAACTGTAGGACAATAAAAGCTGAATTTTTATTTGTATAATTAACTGTGTAATAAGAATAAATCAATCATAAACATAATATATTTTAAATACAGATATATGTATACAAATGACAATAATTAATTATTGATTTAACTACTCTAGTCAGCATGTATTTTTTTATTTGCGGGTAAAGTTTTTTTCAAAGCTTTATTTGCTGTATCGACCGTATTATCATATTCATTGAGTTTCTTGGCTAAGAAATATATTTCAGCTAAAGCAATTATTAAAGCACACATTATACCCAATAACAAACGTAAACCAAATTCCATATTGCCAACAATAAGATTAATGCCAAGAAAACCAAATGCAAAACCTGCTGCCACCGAGAAAATAAATTGAAGTACAGCTATAATTTGACTGTTTATGGCCTTAACTAAAAAAAGGAAACATTTTCAAAGATTACTTAACTTATTGTTTCTTTTTATTTACTTACTTTGATAGGCAACAGTATCCTCGGGATAATGTTTAAGTACAGCATCTACATTTTTAGTCATTTTACGGTACTCTAAATTCTGTTGTTCTTCTCGTAATCTTTGACAGCGTGCCTCCAATACCGGATTTCTCTTAATAATTTCATTCTGTGGCAATTCCAATTCACACGTTTCCAAGAGATCATTTAAATAAACGTCCAAACCTTGATCTTTACGTAGTGCAGCCAAAAAATTACTTAACCAACGTAAATCACTTAAATATAAATGCAAATTTTGATTTGATTTTTCATATGTAGATTGATTTCTTAATTTTTTATCTTCTGTTTTTTTAGTTGAAATGTCCGAAGCATCTTCCTTGAGTAAGTCCTTTAAAAGTTTCAAATTAATATCAGAAGCTTTTTGTGATGTATTTTCTTTTATAATTTCAACATTTGATGGCAGTTGTATGGATTGATTTTGTAGAAATTTGCGAATATTTTCAGGTATATCATTTAAGTGTTTGATGTTTTTTTCAAGTAAATCTACAAGGTCTTTAGAAGCTTTCACCCTAATGCGACAGTCTTTAATGGTAGTTATAGAGTCCATTTTATAAAAACTATTTATTTGGGTATATTCAATTTAAATTGTAAATCTGAATACAATTCGGCTATTTCTTCCTCCTTTACAGCAAATGAGTTTTCGACGCGTTGATAATTATGTTTTATTTGATTATCTATATCTTCCTTACGCTGGACTCTTTCTAAACGTGCTATTTTTAATGTTTCACTGGGCTGAGAATTTTATTTATTTTGATAAAATTAATATTTGTGCTATGCATGCAAATGAAATATTATTACCTCTTTTGGTTGTTCCAACTTATTTACCAAATTATCCACATTATCTAAAAGACGTTTTAGTTCTATTGAAATATCGTTGAGATTTGTAGCTCCAAGATTAATGCATCTATCAGTTATTTCGTATTTGAGTGCACCTACTGTCTCAGTAATTTTAAATAGTGATTCTATTTCAGAATCGTTACGTTGAGTTTCAAAATTATTAAGAAATGCTTCTATTTCACCATTAACGAATACTCTATGATCTAATACGCGATATTGGGCGTTGTAAATATCTAAAAATTAAAAGGATAATTAATAAATTCCTCTAATTTACTAAATTTTTCAATGAGTTTACCTTTTCCAAGCTGTGTTATCATTTTTCTTTGCGTGTCTGTATTTAGACGTCACATGATAAAACTGCTGTTAGTGTTGCCAATCGAATGAAATTTTTTTATAAAAAAGGTATGAATTGATAATTCTTAAAAATCATTGTAATACCCAATATATATAGTTTTTGACTTGTTTTTTTTTTTTTTTAACACAATAAGCTTAATCAACACTGTTCGCATATAATTTTATTGAGTCTTTTCTTTTGACTTGTTTTTCGTTTTCCATTTTTTTATTTTTTTAATAATTTCGGCAGAACTATTGTAATTTTTTTTGTTTGTATCAGCCAAGGCTTACTAGTTGTCTTCATGTAACATAAAATATTTAACATTAACACTAAAATCATGGTAATGATAAATGAAGATCGTTTAATTTGATATTAATATTATTTTTTTCGATGTTTAAACATGGTTACTGTGAGTATACATTACGTTGAGTCTACATTAGAGAAATTTGTATCAAGACAAACATCAAGCTTTTGTATGAGTTTTAGATAATTTTTAACTATATCAATTATAGGGGAAAACGTATTCTCTCAGAGAACGAATTTGACACTCTCTATTACATATTTTGATATAAAAATCTCTTGTGAAGACTCTATGTAAACAGTATCAGACAAAGTTGTCAGAGCTCGAGCTCTTCTGACGTTTGTCTTGATACAAATTTCTCTAATATAGACTCATCGTTATGGAATAATTAAAATAAAAAAGATATCTTAATCTAAACAGAAAATCGAAAAAAAAGTCGCTAGAAACTGCTTCTTAGAAAAATATTTCAGCCGAAAAATAAACAAGCGGTTTTTATGGAAATTATCCTCTATATAAATATAAAAAATGCTGTTGAATTCAGCATAAAAACCGCTGTTTTGGCAATACTAATGAAACATACATTTTGACAGAACGTACGTGCATTTTATAACGGCACAAAAAAGCATCTGGTTGGAAAAAAGAACTATCGCGAAATTATTGTTAATTACCCCTTTTCAGCAAAAAATCCATAAAAATAATTGTTTTTATTAATAACTAATTTCACAAATTGTGAGGAAAAAGATGAGTGAAGAATTTAAGCTGCCAAAACGTTCACGCAAACGTACACGTGAAGTGAAACGTAAAGCCCGGCCAGAATTAGACAAAGAAGGTTGGACTGCATTACGCTATGCCGAACGCTTTGAACCCTTTTGTCAGGTCAAAGACAATGTTGAACGTATTAATGAGCGTGAAGTTAGTTGCGAAGAGTTTATAAAACGTTTTGAGGAGCCCTACAAACCTGTGGTGATTGAAGGTTGCCAGCAGGGTTGGCAAGCTCTAGAAAAATGGACACTACCCCGATTGGCTAAAAAGTATCGCAATCAAAAATTCAAATGCGGCGAAGACAATGAGGGATATAGCGTTAAAATGAAGATGAAGTATTATATAGAGTATATGCAAACGACGAAAGACGATAGTCCATTGTATATATTCGATAGTAGCTTTGGGGAACATCATCGTCGTCGCAAATTGCTGGAGGACTATGTAGTACCAAAATATTTTCGCGATGATCTGTTCAAGTATTGTGGTGAAGAACGTCGCCCACCGTATCGTTGGTTTGTTATGGGACCTGCTAGGTCCGGTACTGGCATACATATTGATCCTTTGGGTACCAGTGCCTGGAATGCTTTGATTAGTGGCCACAAACGTTGGTGTCTATTTCCTACGCAAACTCCTAAAGAATTGTTGAAGGTGCCCTCGAGTTTGGGTGGAAAACAGAGAGACGAAGCCATTACATGGTTTAGCACCGTCTATCCTCGCACTAAGCAATTGGATTGGCCTAAGGAATATGCTCCCCTGGAAATTTTGCAAAAACCCGGAGAAACAGTATTCGTACCCGGTGGCTGGTGGCATGTCGTTTTGAACCTAGATGATACTATAGCGATTACGCAAAACTTTTGTAGTCGCACCAATTTTCCCATTGTATGGCACAAAACAGTTCGTGGTCGCCCCAAGTTGTCACGCAAATGGTTGCGTGTATTACGTGAAAAAGAACCAGAATTAGCGAAAATTGCGGAAAATATTAATATCGATCAAAGTACGGGCTTTGCTTCAGACAGTTCCAGTAATTCCAGTTCATCTTCGTCGAGTTCATCGTCGTCGGGTAGTGACACTGAAGCTGATGGAAATAAAAGCGATGACGATTCCTGTTCTTCGAATACGGATAGTGGCCAAGAGAGTTTAACTGCCAAAAAGAAAAAGAAGCGACGAATGGGTGGAAATATGTCATCAAACTCATGATGGCCGCCACTCTGGTGGGGATGTAGTAGAAGCCATGAATCTGATGACAATGGCCGCAAAAGTGATGACGATCAAATGAATTCAACAAATCAAGATAATCAACCTAAAATAACTGGAATTGTAACAGATGAAGAACAGCAGCTGGAGCCAGAAAAGCGAAATAAGTGTTTGGTTAAATATCTGAATTGGCGTCTACTACATTTAGGCCTTATAGAAAATAGTTAACATTTTATTATTCTACTACTATTTAAAAACAAGAACATTAGCAGTTGCTAACAACAATAATACTATATTAAATCAACATTATTTATTTGTTTCAAACAATATCCCATCAACTAGGGCTGCTATATTCAATATACATACATAGATATATCATCTGCTACACTAGATTGTATTTTTAGATTTAAAACAACTTAAATTTATTCCCATTTTATAGACATAAATAATTTTTCAGTTGACTTTATTTTATTTTAATTTTTGCCCTTGAAGTATTGCTTTTCACTAAATGAACCTTATGATTTATTTAATTCTAATCTTAACCCGCCCACTAACTTATTCAATAGTTATTTCTTTTTATGTGCTTTCTTATTTGCCTTCTTACTCTGGTTACCTTTTCCGGTTTAATTTTTGTAATAATTTGACCTTAAGAAAAAAAGTTAATAAGCGTATTGATTTGATTATCATTTATTACATTTATGACTAATAGCAACACCAATAAAACAAATCTATTTAATTTAAATGTGGTTGTTTTTTTTTAAGAATGTTTATTGAATAGAAGAATATTTACAACATACACCAGAAAAGAAATAATAATAAAATATTTTTTTTTTTAATTGCTTTTCAAATTGTATATGAAATTTAGGAAGCATTAAATTTCATGTTTATATAGGAGCGTTTTCTTTTCTGATGATCGATGTTAGCTTCTTACACAGAAGGGCGTCGTCATGAATATTTTTTGCTTAAAAATTGGCCATAAAAATTACATCGTTTTATGTTGTTAATATTTTATTTCAATGATTTGTTCAATTAATTAAAGGCAATTTGAAATAATGGAGATATGCTTTACAACTATTAATTTCAATGTGATCTATTTATAATGCAAATAGTAACTTTTTGTACTCTTTTCAGAACATGTTGACTTATTACTTTATTTTTTTATTAAATATGTGTTTTTTTTTTATATATATATTTTTAAATTGTACAACATATTATTAAGTAGAAATTTTGTAATCGTTTATGGCCAATAGGCTAGGTTGCTGATGTTAAAATAAATACATAAAAGATAAAAATTGCTGATTTTATAAAATTTCTAATGTTTGGCGGAATCTCGTTTCTTTACGAAATTTTGCATTTTAGGTAAAATTTTAAATCATTTCGGATTTTTTGGTACAATTATGAATTTTTAGTGGTACTCTTTCACTACAAATAAAAAATCTAATATTGCATTACATTTTTACTGTAACTTGACTTCTAAATTTTGGGTATAATGGTATGAAAACTGTAAAATGACCTCAAGACACCAGTTTTTAATAATATCTACTATTCGAAAACCGGTTTCTCGAAAAAATCGAATAATCGATCACCCTAGTACAGAACGACTAGAAACTGCATAAAAAAGTTTGCTAAATCTTGTTTTTAAAATTTATCTACATAAAAATAAAATGAGCAAAAAACCATTATAAAAAAGGACATATTTTCTTTTTATTTAGGATATTTTTTGTTTTCTTTTCTTATTATGTTTTTTTTTTGTTTGTTTTGCACAGAGTTAGAATAGTTAGAATATTTTACAAGACCAAAAAATTTATACTAAATAAAATTAATAAAACTTAAGTATGAAAAAAGAGAAATTAAAATAGAATCTAAAACAAAAGTAATATTTATATTAATAGAATCTAAAATGTTTGCAACTAGAAATAAAATTGGAAAAAAGATTTCAAAGAATAAAAAATAATAAAATCAAATGGTGTTGTAATGGATATCAAATCCTTCTTAACATTTTGTAAACATCACAAGAGTATATTTATATTGTATGGAATAAATGATGTGTTATTTATATAATCATAATAATAAAGACGAAATAATAATAATAAAAAGAAACGACAAAGCCAAGAAGCACTTTGTTTCTAGATGAATAAAAATTTTTAATAAAATTGTATTTCCTTTTTTGTTATTCACGTGAAGAACAAAAATGTCAATTAATTTTTATTTAGATTTTCTTTCTTTTTATAAAGTAAAGTAAAAATTGCGCCTTCTTCCCAGTAAATTTGTATAGTTTTTATAGATAATTTTAAATGTTGTTTTTTTCTATTATTGTTATTTATTATTATCTTTATGGTTTTTTTTATTTTGCTGTTTTTTTGTTTGTTGATTTGATTTGTGAATGAAAATAGTGTGTGATCATACATGTTTGTCGGTCTGTATTCTGGGCTTGAGTGTGTGTGTTGTTGTGGTTGTTATCTGTATTATATTTGAGAAAAGGAGGAAGGAGGAAAACAATGATGGCTGCTGCAATTACAAATATTGTATGATGCTTCTTAATTGATGTAAAAATTAATAGATTTTTTCTTTTTTTTTTTTTTTTGTTGTTTTACTACAATTTGATTTTCAAACAACTAAAACTACACACCAACATAACTTAATCAATATACTGCGCTAACCAGCGGAAACCTTCGCCATAACCTTGTCTTTTCAGTACCGAGCACATGAACAATTCCAAGGGACGACCGGGCAAATCGGAACGTGCTACTTTACCCTGCAAAGAAAAAAATTATTTAAAGAAGAAATTTTGGTGAAATCCAATTAAATTCAAGATTATTAAATTTGTAAAAGAAATTTACCTTGCCGGTGGTTAGTTGATAGAGACCAAAAACATTTCTTAATTCATCTTCGCTGGCAGCACCGGGCTTATCGATTTTGTTTCCCAAAATCAAAACAGGACAATTTGACAAGGCCTCATCTGTTAGAAGGGAATCTAATTCATTTTTACTTTCTTGGAAGCGACCACGATCCCAGGCATCTATCAAGAAAACAATAGCATCCACAGCTGGGAAATAATCTTTCCACACACGACGTGCTGCAAGAAAAGAAAAAGAGAAGAAGAGTTCAAATGTAAATATAAATTTGCATAAAATAAAACTTATATATTTATAAATTATTTTTAGTAAATCTATTATATAAATATTTTTTTTTTGTTAAAAAAGGCAAGATATAGTCAGTTTTTAAGATGTTATTTATAAATTTTTATTTTTATTTAAGCTCGAGTTCAAAGAACAAGTTTTATTTCAACGCATCAGTATTCTTCGTGTCTTTTAAAGTCAATTGTTATCTATTTTTATAATATATAAATATGTACATATGTATGTAACTTTTATTAATACTGTAGAACGAAATTTATATTCTCTTACTTTAGTTTTAATATATTAAAAAAATCTTTCGAAAACTCATCGAAGTTGAGAAATAGAGAGGGTGCTTATCAAAACAGCAAACTACTTGTAAAAATCAAGACAATAGTTGATAATTTTCAGTCAGCATGAGTATTTTGTTATTCTTTTTGACTTTAATCAAAAGTGCATTGTCATTTAATAAATATTTCATTCATATACAATACGTATTTGTAATACACCATTTAGAACAAAATTGTTTTGAAAAATTTCTTTCATTTTTGTTAAAAAAAAAAAATAATAAATTCAAATAATAAAAAATAAACAAATTTGTACATTAAGCTTAAATTTGTCTTTAAAAAATTCTAATATATATTTTAAAAATATTAAATACAACTGTAAACGGTGTGGCACTAGCAAATATTTTATTTATTTATTTTTTGTTTGCTTTAAAGGCAAATACAATTAATAAAGTATAAGTAAACTCACCTTGAGTGTGACCGCCCAAATCGAATGTAGTGAAACGCATATTACCAATGGATAATTCTTCCGATGCTAGAATGTTTGAAATAAATAACATTTTTTTTTTACAATTTATTAACGAATTTTGAAAATATAAGTCATTATCTCATTTTTGTATTACATAATATTAATAACACTTACTGGGATGCAAAGTTGGTACATGTTGGGCTAATTTATCATCTTTGAGCATGTGCAACAATGTGGTTTTACCAGCATTATCCAAACCAAGGAACAATAATTTACCAGATTTTTTCCAAAGACCTGTTTTTTTTTTTATAAAAATTAAAAAAAACATTTTAAATTTGATTTAAAAAATTTGATCAAACAAATTAAAGCAGAAAATATCATTACTCTAAACTTATCAAGCCACAAAACTAATGAAGTTTGATAAGAAAGATTTTCATATAAAGAACTGCAAATGCAAATTAGTTTTTTCAAATGCCCAATCTTTTTAAGTTACCATAAATAATTCTTATTTGTATTACTGTGAATTTTAAATAAATAATAAATATTAAAAAGAATATCAAAAAAACTAGCTAAACGATTAAAAATTAATTTTTTTTTCGATGTCAAATTTACAGAAATATTACAAAGTATATGAATATTTTGGGTATGGGAACACTTCATGAAAAAGATATAAAATGCGCAAAATTACAAAATCCCAATACCAAATTTAGTATTCGGTTGAGGGTCGCACAGACCACGCCCAAAAAAACGGAAAAAAAATTAAAAACCAAAAGGTTTTATCATGAAAACTTTACTATCCTGTATTTAGTTGTTGGAAGTCTGCAAAATAACAAAGATGTAGAATTTATGTACAAAGTCTGATTAGTTTATTTATGATTTTGAGTAAGAACGAAAAGTATAAATGCGTGAACAAAAATTGTAGGAGAATGATAAGTCTTTTGAGTTTAGATTTGCAACCAATTAGTTCAATAGATCATTACCACAAAACATATTAAGGATATTAAGGATAAATATTTGATAATTGCCCATATAAAAAAGTTAACATAAACTAAAACATAAAAAAAAATATTTTTAAAATGAGAATTTTGTAATTTTAAAATCGAACATCAAATTTTATCAACAATTGTAATAACTTTTCCATCTCCATATCTCGTTAAGAAATATGTTTGCACTATTAGTTGATTTTGGAAAATATCTTTTACTCGTCTACAAATTAAACTCAAGTTGAATTAATATTTCTTTAATTAAAACATAATTGCTGTTTAAAAAATCATAATTATTGTTTATCAATGTTAATCAAATTGTTGGTATGTATCTTGTTTACTTTAGAAAATAAAAGATATAAAATCATATGGGGGAAGACTTTTTCATAAGAAATAAATAACCCTTTGACTAATAAGCGAAACCGGTTCTCAATACTCTCTAGTGTTGACGTAGCGCAAAATTCCGAATACAAACAATTAAAAGCTAGATCATTTTCGACTAATAACAACCACATTTTCTCTACAGTTTAAGATATAAATTATAGATATACATATGTTCTACAAAAAACAGCTGCCATTTAAAAACATGGTTAATATTTTCTGCCTAGTAAGTTAAAAAAAAAAAACTCAAGATAAAGACATATTAATTAAATTAACATATTCTATCAATCCATCCATATATATTTCTTTATCATTATCTTTTCAATGTTATTGTTATATATCTATCTATCCATTCTACAGATACAAAGTTCTTGGTCAATAAACTCTTTTTCTTAAAGCTTTCAAGTCAAAAGGCCAAATGTCATCATTTTCTTTAAGTAAGCATAAAAAAGTATGTACTAGCTGCTTAATTAATGTTTTTATCTTTATAATGGCATAAACGTTTTCAACACATGTTGCGGCATATGATGGGTAAAACAATATTGTTGATATTTCATTAATTATTGCTTTGTTGGCAACGGAGTCTATTATAATTAATGCAAAATTAAAACAAACTAAATATTTGGCAAAAAAATTAAACTCTAATTTGTTATACTATTTGTAGTAGTTTTCTTTGACTTACCCAAGTATCCTAAAACACCAGTGAACCAATCCCAGATGAACATTTTGTATGTTGTGGTTTTTATGTGCTTTTTTAAACAAAAACAAAAATATGAAAATGGGAGCGGGAAGGCAGATTATTAAATGGATTTGTAGGTAACGAATTTACAAGTGCGGCAGCGGCGTTGGCTATTATTATTTCTTGCTGCTTACTAAGCTGAAACAAAGAAAATAGACAATGAAAAGAAATACGAAAAAAGAGAAATTGGGCATAACAATAAAGAAAATTATGACATTTCCAAAAAGATTTAACAAGAGCTAAATTGATGAAACGTAGAAGAAACGAAAAAAGAAAAATATTTCTATGCAAAAAATAAAAAAATAATAATTTTCTTTTAAAAGTATGTTTTTATATAAATTATCGATAGTAGTGGCGGTCAGGTCAGAAAGTTCATGATTGAATGACCGAATGAACTACTCATTTCTAATACAGATAAGAAGAGATATTTATTTGTTCAATACAAGTAGCTGGAGTTAACTTTAAGTAAATTTTAGAAAAAATAAACTAACTAAATGACTTAGAGACAACAAAACCTTGACACAAATACACAATTATGGTGTACTAGTTTTTATGGTACAAATGTGTATTAATATCTTTAAAATTCCGGGGGAATATGATTAAAAATTAGTGTTTCATCATCATACATTGACTTTTGCACTTTAGACTTTTCTACTCGTATTGTGAACTTTCCAAGGGTCAGTCACTTAAGGTAAAATGTTTAAATTATTATTTTTTTCTTTCACCAACCTCGCGATTTTCATTTAACTACACTTTACGCTATTTTTTAAATTTTTCGATCACACCACCACAACTGTCTACAATTCTGCCAACGAACCAGTCAGCCAGCCAGTCAGCGTATATGCGTGTTTCTTTTCTAATTTTTCTTTTTATTATTCCCCTAGAAAAAATTGTTTCCTTTGTCTTGGGCTACGCCACTTTCTTTGTTTTATACTTTGCTTACCTAATATTATTAAATATTAAAATAGTATTATTAATTTTCAGCTAGTTGTTGAAAATATTCAATTAATTTCCTTCCCTTTTTATTAATTTTTTTCACTAAATTCTCCCGTTTTTTTCTTTTAACCACGAATATTGAAAAAGAAGACACGACAGCAGCAGAGACCTGCGCCGAAAAAAATAAAAGTGGCGGCGGCTCAAAATCGTTGAAAAAGTAAACATAATCAACGTGGGGTCTACCCGAACAATTTTGCTGTCATCACAAACGTTAAGTTTTTATCATGATAAATTTTTTTGCGTATACCATTTTGTGGTCGCAACTGTGAAATTTTTAACTCTATTTTTATATTTTTTGTTTATTAAATTTTTTTAACAAAACCTTATCATGTTCTGAAATTTTTTTCTTTATTTTTTTTAATATTTAAAAAAAATAAAACATTTTTTTAAATAACACACAAATTATAAAAAAATTTTCGCACAAAAATATTTTTTGTTTGTTTGCTGCCCGTCGAGAAGTTTTGCTGTCATCAAAATTTATAATATATTTACAGCGTTACCCCATAGAATAAATATAAATTTTTAGCACATCTACAAAAACAACAATTCCATATATTTTGTTAGTGTAAAACTACTGCACACAATGTCAAATTGATATGAACAGAAAATGAGAGAATAAAGGGGAGGAAGAGTAAAAATTTATAAAAGGATACATAAGGACTTTTCGATTTTTCGACTTTTTTTTAATTTTCAAATAGTCGATTTTTCGAGTTTTTCAATTCTTAAATAGTAGATTTTTTGACTTCTTTAATTTTGAAATAGTCAACTTTTCGACTATTTTCAACTTTTTCTGAGTATTTTCCACTTTTTCCGACTATAATCGACTTTTTTCGACTTTTCGATTTTTTCCGACTATTTTCGACTTTTTCCGACTTTTCGACTTTTTCTGACTATTTTAAAATTTTTCCGACTTATTTCGACTTTTTCTGACTATTTTCAACTTTTTCCGACTTTTCGACTATTTTCGACTTTTCGGCTATTTTCGACTATTGGCATCGACAATTTTCAAATCAAAAAGTCGATTTAGATTTTTCGACTATTTACAACAAAAAGTCGATTGTTAGACTATACAAACAGTACCGCGAAGTATGTCGATGAAAAAATTGTAAAACAGCTGTTCTTACGAGTATTCTCTCTAATTTCACTATGCGTCACCCCTAGTCGAAAAGTAGACCATTTTGTGGTCGCAACTGCCAAATTCTATCTCTATTTTTATATTTTTTGTTTATTTCATTTTTTTTAGCAAAACCTCATCATGTTCTGAATTTTTTTTCATATACACTTCATAAACACTTCTTCTTTCTTTAAAAAATAAAATCATTAAAAACAACAATTTTTTATGAAAATTCAACATTCTCTTGTCGGCAGGCAAAATTTGTGCATGTGATGGGTGTGTTGATTTAAGTGTGACCGTGTAATTTAAAATTTTTAAATTAAAAATTATAAATAAAAAAATGTTTTTTTTTAATTTCAAAATTTTTTCAACGGCGACCGAAATTATCAGGTCGGCGGCGCGTTAAAAAATAACCGGTGTGGCATAAACAGCTGATAAAAGTCATCACCACTTGGTTGCAAAATAACAAGTTTGTACCAGATGAAACAACAATTAAAGTGAACGTTATTTTGAAACGTTATTTTAAAAAATTAAAACTTTATTTTTAACAAAATTAAGCAATATAAATAAAAAATTTATTATTTATGATATAAAAATTATGATATTTTTTGCTCTGTAGATGTTTTCAATCAATCAATGTCCGTGCCATGACGTCTCATAGCCTGTAATGTTATGTCTTCCACCTGCACATGATTGGGTGTTTCCAAGGCATAGCAAACAGCTTGTGCAACGTCTTCAGCAGTCAATTTTGGTAAATCAGCTACCGATTGTGAATAAACTTTTAAAAAGTCTGTATCGACTAGGCCAGGATTAATGCTCTAGATGGAAAAAAAGAAATATATTATATATTATGAGAAATAATATTATAATAATAAATAAATAAGGTTGTTTGTTCACAATATGCTGGTTATGTATTTATTAGATACAGTGGGGGTCATAAATAAACAAAATGGTACCTTGTTTCATAAAGAAGTAAGTAAACAAGTTTTTTTCATAGAGCCGGAGTACAGTGAGGAGTGCTTTGATCACGTACAACGATGGGACAAAAATAGAAGGAGTTGTCGCAGCAAATTGAAATTTGAAATATATATTATTACTTCAGTCTTTAGAATGAATAAATATGAAGTTTGGAAAATATTGGCATAAGGATACGCCTATCTTCTGTATATCTTACAGACCGGTATTTTAGAAAAAACTAAATTTTTTCTAAAATATCGGTCTGAACTTTATCGAAGTTAACTTAAACTAAAAAGTGGGTATATACTACAAGTTGTATTAAGTGGAAAATAAAACAATACTGTTACAGAATATTACTTCGATACTAACATTGTTGGTGATTCCCCACCGATGGTCCGATTTTCATTAAATTTGGCATATGGATTTATGATTTATGATTTTTTGAGTATTAAAACTCTATACCGTGAAATCATTTATATGGGAGCTAGGTGAAATAATGGCCCGATCATGACCAAAATCAATTTGTCCTTGTGCAAAAAAAAAGTGGGTGTAGGAAGATTTTTTCTCTGCGTTACAATATTTGCACAAACACATACTACCCCAACCACCTATGGTGGTGTAGGGTATAAATATTATCAATAGTTATTACTACAATGGATTTTTTTTTTAAATTTTAGCCTTAAAAAATACAAAATTATAAAATTCTTATCTATTTTTTTTTAAGAAAAATTATCATTTTTTTGTTGCATGATGTACTAAAATAAACCGTCATTTTAGTACATCATGCAACAAAAAAATGATTTTTCAAAATTTTTGCGAATTTTTTTTGTCTACGGGATACTCTAATATACATAAATTAGCATTTTTAATATAAAAATTAGTCTATTAATGGAGAAGAGTATGTAGTTTATTTACAAGTATAGAATTTGTATATTTTTTCAACGATATTTTTAGGGAATTAAGAGTTGTGAAAGATTTTTGCATAAAATTGAAACTAAAACATAATCACGAGATCTCTAGAATACAAATATAAGAATAAATAATCTTAAAAACTATGAATGACCATCTGAATGCTTTCTGAATATTGAACATAATTGAACAATGAATGAAATATTTTATAAAACATTTTAAAACCTGCTGGACAGAGATTGTTCTGAGCATGATGATTTGTTCAGTTTTTGTATTATTTAGAACATTTCAAGTTTCAAGATAAATTTTGGGTATACATACACATTCAAAGAGTATATTTCTCATTTTAAGCTTTATATTTTTTTTAATAAAATATTGAAAAAAAATACAAATAAAATTTTGAAGTATAATTTACTTGAATAACTGGAGTAATTTAAAAGAATAACTGGAGTAATTTAAACAGGAACCTTTTAACAGTTTGATGTTAATCTGGGAATCTATTTTATTCTTTTATTTTATTCTTTTATTCCTATTTAATAAATAGAAATGTATTTCCAAACCATTAAAATATTTTTGGTTTTCTATATCTAAAGGTTAATTTTTAAACATTTTAGATCTATATATTTTATGCAAATCATAGGTTATTCAATTCAGATACTTAGTGTAGCGTTTTAAAATAAAAATAATTGCCGTCAACGCGTTCATTGTGTTTGAAACATTTAGCCACCTTGAAAATAAAGTGATGTACAGTGAACTCGTGAAAACGTGAACAACTCAGAAATGTGAACATGTACATGTAGACCATTACATTAGCCACATTTTAAAGCGAAACAGAAATGATGTGTTTGTTTATTTATTTATTTATTTATTTATTTATTTGTTTATTTATTTATATGACACCCGCTGTAACTTGATAATCTGCCTATCGTGAATACCTTAATAATTTTACTTAAAATGTTTAATATGTGTATAGTTTAATGTTGTATAATAAGCAAAAGCAATCTATATTTATTAAATTTTCTTATAATTTAATTATGGGAAAGACACACAGACAACTTGATTTAATTTTCTTAAATTTATATTTAAATAGTGAAAACGTTATAAGTAATTATAAATGAATTTCATTGTCTATCTAAATTGTGCGATAAGGTAAAAGAAATAATATTGTTCTTTGTGTTTTTGAAATGAATTTTTTAATTAATTTATTTTTAAATTTTTCCCAATTCAATTAAGGGTGGCAAAATTGTTAAACGAACGTAGGAATGAATACTTGTGTATGATTGATATATGAGGGAAATCAAAAAATTTAAAAATTATGAGTAAAAATGTTTTCAAAATTTATTTCTTCTGACACTAAGGTCAATTTTTGGTTTCATTAGCTACTTATAAAATATTTTCGTGCTAATAATTTGTATATGAATATGCGCAAAGGCTATGAAGGAATTTAAATCTTTAAAACATCTTAAAAATAGACCTTTGGACTTTATCAAAATCAATGAAATGTGATTTTATAGAATTTCTAATGTACTATATAAAACTAATATAAATTCGGTTACGGATTATTTTGGATAATTTCTATAAGCAGAATTTGTCAGTAGCGAAAAACATATAACAATTTCGAAATTTTTAGATTTGTCTCATATACATACACATACGTTTATTCGCATATAAAAGCATTAATTAATCAATGATGTGAATACATCGTCATTTAATTACTATTTATGATGGCATACATTAGTATATGAATGTGTATATGTGTAAGTACTAACTGTTTATGTATCAGTATAGGTTATTCATATGTATATAGAGTATTTCATTAAACAATGTTATTTGAGGATTAAAATTTTTATATTAATTATTGATAGTGGTACAGCTTATAACAACGTGTGCTAGACATTTTCACAAATAAAACGAGAGAAGAAGGTATAGTCGGTTAAGCCCGACCATATGATACCGAAATTCGTGAAGGAGCCAATAATTTTATTAAGTAAAAAATATTAATACAGTATATTACGTCGATTATAAGATTATAGGATTCACATGTATTTATGCTCTTTTTGGTGATTCCCGAAAATGGATCTTATATGGGAGCTATTGTCATTTATGGAACGATCTTTATGAAATTTTATACTTTCATTTGTACTTATATAAATGTTATATGTGATGAATATTAAATTAATATTAACTTTTTTATGGGATTTATGTAATCTTGACCTAAGAGAGTGAGCACAACAATTGCGCAATGTTGCATATCCGCTCAAAGTGGATACATATATAAATATTGTTTCAAATGAAATAAAATACTTTCCTTTTGTTTATGTTAAGATTTAATTTTGTTGATTTCAGAAAGAAGAAGTTGTAAAAGTCTTGAAATATTAATTGTGCCCTCTAGTATGACGCATATATCGATATACCGATTAGTGCATATAATTATAAAAAATGAGAATAATAATGGATTAATATTTTTGAAATATTGTCTTGTTAATAAATGTTATATTCAATTTATTTATTATTAGTTTTTACACCCGAGTCACCATGCGAGAAAATCTTAGTTTTTTTTTTGTCAACTTTCAGAACTTCAAGTTTGATACTCTATATTATAAAATATTGGCTATAAGATAATTTTTCTAAAAGCTTACTTAGATTCTCATCGAGAATACTTTTTAATAAGATCAGTAGTTTAATAATTTTTTTTAATATGATTGTTTTCGAACGTGGCCTCTATAACTTCCTTAAAAAGAATCTCTCTTGCTATCTACCTCAAAATGTTTGTTGGGTTAAATATTCGTAATGGAAACATTCATTCATAAATAGCTCTTTATTTTGTCACTATCAGCGTCATTCTTAAATAACCATAGTTTTCAATATTCCATTAAAGTGCTATAGTGCTTTTCATGTTTATATTGTAGTTGTTGTTGGTTTGAAGTTGTTTTTGTTCTACAAACATTTTTTTTTGCATGATTTTTTCACTCTTAATGTTGTTGCTGTTGTTGTAGTTGTGTTTTTATGTTTTTATGAATCCAATATAAACGTCAGTTAAATTACATTTTAATTGCAAATTACGGAATATAAAAGAACTATATATTTTGTTTCATGGCGATAGAGTAGTGACGATGAGTATAACGATAAACTCGTACATAGATGATGATGACGATGATGATGGCTATAGTTATAACTACTCTACAAATATACATACATACAAACAACATACATATCTACATATAAATATGCATAAATACTAGTACAGTAAGTGTCCTAGAGAGGAAAAAGCAACAAGCATTTTTTTACTTGTTTCCCATTTAATTACCCGCAGGCACTCACTACTTATACACTTACATTTCTATAACTAAGATACACATACATACATGAACAATTTAACTATACAATACAACAGCAGCAGAAACAGAAATAGCTACGATCTGCTCTCATATTTTATATGTGAATGTCCAGTCCAGTCCAGTCCAGTCCAGTCTTTTAGTTAAAACCAAAATGCCCACTACTAAAAATAAAAAAAATCATTTTTCATTTTGTTGCCTCAATAGTTGTTGTTGCCTGCTGCTGTTGCTGTTGCTGCTGTTGTTGTTGAGTGTTGTTATGTGTGTAAATTTACATTTTTATGATTATCAAGCGTTGAAAAGCATCAAACGGCAACAAAATATATACAGCCGTTTCTGATGAGACCGTTAAAAACTTCAACTCGTACATACGAGTTTACACCAATACATTTATAAAAAAAAACGTGTATACAAATGCAGAGATTAAAACAAAAAATGTAATTCGAACACACCACAACAAAAATCTATGAAATTGGAATTCTTAAATGGAATTGATGTAAAACGGATATTTGGCAAAAAACATAGCAAACATTTTTCAGATCGTAAATTTTCTATATCAGGAAAATTTATCGTAAATTTTCTAAAAAAAATAAAATTTATCGTAAATTTTCTAAAAAAATAAAATTTATCGTAAATTTTCTATATCAGGAAAATATATCGTAAATTTTCTATATTAGGAAAATATATCGTAAATTTTCTATATGAGGAAAATTTATCGTAAATTTTCTGTATCAGGAAAATTTATCGTAAATCTTCCATATCAGGTAAATATATCGTAAATCTTTCATATCAGGTAAATATATCGTAAATCTTCCATATCAGGAAATTATATCGTAAATTTTCTATGAAAAGAAAATTTATCGTAAATTTTCTATGAAAAGAAAATTTTTTCGTAAAATATTTTATATAAAAGAAAATTTTTCTCATAATTTTATATGAAAGAAAATTTTCTCGCAATTTTTCAATGAAAAAGGAAAAAAGATCGATCGTAAATTTTCCTATAAAAAGAAAATTATATCGTAAATTTTCTATGAAAAGAAAATTTATCGTAAATTTTCTATGAAAAGAAAATTTTTCGTAAATTTTCTATAAAAAGAAAATTATAGCGAATTAAAAAGTATAAAGAAATTCTTTTAATAAAGTTTCTATAAAAAAATTTTCTTTAAATATAAAATTTGTTGTTGAGAGTGACCAAATTACACTTAGAGAAAAGTGGGTTTAATAAAAAAAATTACATCCGTTATTTACTTCAATTAACATTTAAGTAAAAAATATATTATTCGTCCAAGAAATTGATTAATATTTTGCAGTGCACTTTGTATTCTCAGCAACGATTAAATGAAAGAGCGTAAGAATATATGTGAACCCAATGAAACTGACATCCTTGGTAAAGAGTACAGTGTATATTAACTCTATTCGCTATGGTGTAGAATATATTAGGCTATAGTGTATATTATAGATGTTTTTTTTTTTTTATAAATAGAAAACTTTTTTATATTTATTTTATTTTTTTTATTTTGAAAATTTGTTTATCTAATCCTACCACCTCATCTGTTGATTGTATAGTTAATTTTGTAAATGCGTTTGACTGGCTTTACGTTACGAGTATTTCATTCATGGAACATGTTAAGTTGTTTTATTATTTTCAGTTTCTCTTTCTCTATTGGCTTTTGTTGTATTTTATATATATGTATGTTTTTTTTACAATTTTATCTTTCTTTTCTGTTGTTGAATGGTCGATGATGTTGGTGGATATGTCAACAACATAAAAACAAAAAAAGGAAAACTACAAAAAAACATCAAATGATAAAATAAAAAAAAAAATAAAAAAAAAAAACAAATACTTGTATAACAAATAATACAAAAAAGTTCATTTGATTGTTCCGTTTTACATGTGTGATATTTTGTTGGCCAGATTATGAAGTGGAAAAGGCTGCTGATGATGACAACGACAACAACAACAACAATAACGTTGACATTGGTGTTTAAAAATAAAATAAAAAAACACACTAGTAAATTTGAACTTTACAACCAAAGTTGAGTGGGGGTTGCAATAAGTTTTGATTGCTGCTACTGATAATTCAGTTTCAGTTCTTTTATTTAAAGACTTGATTGAAATTCAAACATAAGGACAAAACTATTCGGAACAATATTTAAATGTAAACGATAAACCTATGTATAACTTTTATGTCACACACACACAGACATACATACACGCACTCAGAATTGTGAATTTTTCCTTAAAATAAATATCGTATATAAATACAAACCAACTAAAAGACAATAATGTTACAACAACAACAAAAACACTCTATTAAAACTATGCAAAATTGAACCAATACTTTTGTAATACAATTGGAAAAAATCCTGATTGTTGGTTAACTATAAATTGACTTATATCCCAATGCCCATATAAAACTTATAGATATTGAAGAAGAATAGAAGTTATTTGATAAGAAAATAATAATTTCAGGATTTCAGAGAATTCCATTATCTCTTAAGTAGAACTAAAGATTTCCTTTTAATGCTCTATTGGTCTTTCTTTTATATTTCCTACTTAAATATATTTAACATAAACACCATTACACACACACACACACATACATGGACATATGCAAAATGATAAGCGTATAAGTGTAAGTGTAAGAATACATTGATTATTTGTTCGTTTTCTTTCATTTTTCGGTTTGATTACATCTGTTCTCTTCGTATTTCATCTCCCTGACCTGATCTTTCAATATTGGTGTTGCGTGGTTATTTTACACGAATCAATATTTACTTACTGTTAATTTTATATTTAATTTGAGAAAATGTATTTCCTGACGCACTGTTTGACACAATCCTGTAATTGCATGTTTTGTTGCTGGATAAACACTGAACAGCGGCACGGGTACGTCTGGTATACGATGACCCAGGATGCTAAAAAAAGAAAACAAAATATCAGTTAAATTTTTACGTTGAAAAGAAAGACAAGAAAAAAAAAAAAGAAACATAATAAAGAGAGATAAAGAAAAGTATAAAATAAAAAAAATTATAAATAATAGTATGTACTTATAACAGATTGTAAATTTGTTTAAGTATAAAGAGAAAAGTGTGTGTAATGTGTATATGTATGTTGTTGTATAATTAAAATAAACGTATGTTAAAAATAACTATACTTAAGGGTATGTGAATTAATATACATACATACGTATGTATAAGTATACCAACACACAATCCTTTATATTTATGCTACACTTTTTCATTTAAAAGCCTGATAAAAAAAAGTTCAATATAATTTCAATGTGTTTGTTTACCAAACTGTATGTATATGCGTAATACCTATAAATGTATATGCATTTGAATATGAGCTGTATGAGAGTTTAATGAAATTGAACCGTCAAAAGTGATTAAAATTTGTTGGTTTTTTTTGTTGTCGTTGTTTAAGAATAAATTGTGTCAATCAATAACATGCTTAAATGCTATTTTCGTTTAAAAACTGGAAAAAAATCAGATAAAAGTTGAAAAAAAGATAACATTTTATTAAGAAATTTATGAGTGTAATTTATAAAGATTTTAATTTTTGTATAATAACAGGAATTTATCTAATTACAATAACAATAAAAATAAATGAATAAAATTTATTATATTACCAAGTGACGGATGAACAAATAAAAAAAAAAAAACAAAAAAATGCATTTAACCAGAAACTTTAAGCAATACAATGATGTATCCTATTTTACTCCAGGAGGTCAAATTGTTTCTTAAAGTAATTCGAAAGATACACAATTAAAAATATGTATAAAACATTAAAAACGACTTTTGGAATAAATTGGTAGCTCTTTATAAAATAAAAAAAATCCGTCTATAAAAAATATACAAATAAACTAAATTTAAGAAAATTTTCAATAATTTTCAGCTCATTATGTCTCATTACACAGAAAAAATTACTACCGTCTTTTTTCAATTAATTCAATTTTTAAAGTAAAAATAAAATAAAAAATAAATTTCAATACGATTTTAATTCCTACAAACATTTTAATTAATTTAATCTTTAAGCTTTAATTGACTTTATTAATTTATTAATTGGATTTTTTTTTTGTTTTGGTGAGATGTGCATATTTGAGCAAGTTTTTAATTGAATGAATTATTTTAATATATATTTCAGTATTAATAAAATCAATTACTTTAGTTATTATTATTATCATTTTGATAATTGGAGCAAAATCAAATTAATTAATTGAAGTCGATTATTATTTTTTTGTGTAATATATGAATAAAAGGAAAAGATACTAGATACCCATTTTTCCGCTAGAATGAAAAATTTACGTTCAAAATAAGATCAAATTTTCGAATGTTGATTTTTCCCCAAAAATTATGCACCAAAAACATTTTTTTCTTGCTAAAGTAAATGTATTTAATTATTTTATGAGATTTTAAATATTGTTATTTCGTTTTATTTTAAATAAAATAATATTTAAAACTTCGTATTAAAATATATTTAATTATAAAAAATCGATATTTAAAAAATTTTGAAGTATGATAAATAATACTGATTTTGGGTCACTGTTTTTCCCATATAATTGGAATACATGATTCAAATCTACTTTTTTTTATTTTCTCTAGTTCTAGCAATAGATAATGATTTTTAAAATTTAGAAACTTTTACCAAATATTGAAGTATAACTCAAAAACTACTTGTGCTATTTTTTTTAATACAATATATAACAAATTCATATTAAAATTATAAACATTTTCTAAAAAAAATTAAATTTTATACAAAATTTCAAAAAAAGTTTTAAAAAAATTTAAAAAAAATCAATATTGTCAAAAATGAAAGTTTTCATAATTTAATCTAAAAAATAAAGTTGTTGCATATAAGACCAGACATATTTCATTCAAGTTAATGTATAACTATAGATTCTATTCATAAATATAAGTTAAACATAATGTCATAGTAATTAAATTTAATAAATTTTGATATATTTTAAAATAATGCCAATAATACTTTTCCCCTTTTAAAACACTGTCCATGACTATAAACGCACAAAAAACACACTCACACACACACATATTACTTATTATATATATAAACATACATAAAGATTTTTTAATTAGCGTAGAGACTGAAAATATTTGCCTTCAACAGTAATTAAGTTAAACAATAACAATAATGATGGTCATAATAATTCAGCCAGCGTTCAATAGATCTAAAGATAAGTTCAAATTAATAACACTCATACGCACAGATGAACCAACAATTTTAACGATATACATACACATTCAATCATATATGTTTTTTTGTTTCTTTTGTATTTTTATTTTTTATTTTTTTCATATACTCAACTTTTGTTTGTTTTTGTTTATTAATAATTTCCAGGCAAATGATTTTTTGATGTTTTTTTTTTGTGTGAGTATTATAAAAGAATTACAAAATTTAAATTAAATTTTTATGCAATTTGATATTAAATATAAATTAAAAATATTTATATTAAAAAAAAGTCAACACAAAAAAGCTTAAAAAGGCAGAGAAAATTGTGAATATGTATTTAATACATTTTGCATTAAAATACATAAAAACAATGAATAAGTATTACTTATGTAGTATATAGTATAGTATCTTTGCAAAAAGAACCATATGTATGAATGAGTAATTGTTTGTTTGATTGTATGTATAATATACTTAAATATATATACACATATGTATGCATTATGCGTAGCCGTAAGTGTGGGTTATTATGTGTATGTGTATGTGTCTGTGTGTGTTTATATGTTTGTTTATTGATGTATGCATGCATGAAATGACATTATGCATTATATCTCGTAAATACTTAATTGTGTTTAATAATTGAGTTATTCTGCGTTTTATTTGTATTTAATGTTCACATATGCCAAAATGAAATAAAATACAAGTGAAATATAACAACAGTTTTCCCTTTTCCCTCCTACTGCTCCTCCTATAGATATTAACAGGCAACAATAACATTTCATTTCCAAAGAGATTTCGGTTTTAATGCATTGAATATGCATATATGTAGGTAAATATATTTACTTGTAGAACATTCAAGCAAAAGTCACACTAACACTATTATAAAAATAAAATCATAGAAGTATAGAATGTTATAAATTATGAAGTATTTGTTGGTATTAAATTAAAAGACATTAATAAGAACAAAAGGTGTATAAAATAGTGCTAAAAGTACTACAGGTTTTGCAACAACATGACGGGGAAAATTTATATCCGAAAAGGTGCTTTTGAAGAGAAAATTTGTATTATCTATCTTGGTAATGCAAAATGAGCACAATAAGAATTATAACCGATTGGAGCTTCTTCATGGTCCTACAAGCTGGATGCTTTTTAATTTTCACCCAGTAATCATATGAGTGTATTATTATATAATTAGACCTCTCAACCAATTCTTTCTATTCACTTGGGAAATATTCTGGCTAAAATTTCTGAAATATATAAACATCATTGGAAACATTTTTCCAATTTTAAATTAATCTACAAGAAACATTGCAAATACAAAATAGTCATATTATAAGGTGTGCGTTCGCAAAAATCTTTACATACATAAAATTCGAAAACTTAGAAACGATTAGTGGTAGAGTTTTCATTCTTTTTTTTTTGTTTAATTGATAAAATGAATATAATTTTTAAAAATATAATTTTATTATTTTAGAACACCTATTTGGTCCTCTTCAATTCTTATTTCACAACCAATCTCTTCGTTGGTCTTAGCTCCAGATAATTTAGAGAATTGACCTCTCTTGGTAAAAAAATATGTAATTGTTTTGGTACCAACCCAAACCCAGATGCCAAATTGGAGCAAAATAATGTAGACCCATTGTGCTCTCTTATGAAAGGAAAAATATTTTTTTTACATTCTTTGTGGTATTTTTCGGTATTTATAGAGCCCACAATTTTAAATGTTGCTTCGGAAAAATGTTATGATCATATTATATTATTTTAAATTTAATTATGTCTTCTATAGAACTATTTATTATTTTAAAATTTATTATTACACTTTTCTTTTCTTTACTCAAAATGATTTTTGCACATTTTTTTTAAGGTCAAAAGTTTGTTAAAATTTTTTCACAATAAATTCAATTCACAAAAGTAACAAAATCTAAAATTTTTACTTTTAAAAATTACACTCCCATGATATTTTAAGTTCCACTTTTTCTGAAAATGCTAAAAAGTAATGAAGTTGTTTGATAAAATAAAATAAAGTATATCAAGTTATTTATTTTTTTGCAAAATATTTTAATTTTGAAAATAAGGGACAAAATTGCGAAAAAGCTAAGATTAAATATGAAAAATTAAAATTTTTGAAGTCAAATATCTTTTGAAACAGAAGAAATAATTTAACTTGGAAAAATTCAGAAAATATTTGTAGAATTTGTAGAGGTTTCGATGTGTTTTTTCACTCTTAATGTGGATGATTTTGACCCACTGTAGCGCCGTCCATGCTGTACATTCAATCCAATAATATTCTGAAAGTCTAAGTCGTCCAAATTTCATTTTATTTTGTCAATTCAACGTGTTTTTACTGTACCATCCTAATATAAGTACATATATGTATGTTTGTAGTTCGATGCATTCAAGTTTTTAGAGATAAAAAAAGCAAAATAATCAGGCGCCATTAATGCTATTTGTACGTCACGCAGAAATTGGAGAAAATTGCTATAAAAGCGTTTATGGACAGTGGGTATAAAAAATGATTTTAATATTTTTGGATTTTTAACAGTAGAAAATGCTACATTACTTTTCCAAAAAATACAAAAATTTTTTTTAAATATTTTATTTATATAAAGTCTTATTGTTATGTTCTTAAGTTAAGTTTTCGAGGAAAAAAGTTTTACGTTCCACTGTTTGTTGTTAAAAATCATGAGAAAATTACATGAGTTGCACGCACAAGTACCAATATGAATTTTGTCTTACTTATTTGTAGTTGTTATTGTTGTTGCTATACACGGTACGATATAACTGCATAAAAGTGCAACAGTTTTTCCAACAAACAATCATATTTCCAGTCATCCTGTATATACATACATACAAACATACATACATATGTATATATTTTAATGTTATTTTCATGATACACATACAACAATACATTGACTAACATATTAAATCATTTCCACATATTACAAGTATAATTCA
>MINK01171845.1:251-12712 GCA_001735545.1 Phormia regina
TTATTTACATAAATTTAATGAATCTGGCTTGCAAAGAAATTAATAATTTTATTTTAGTGCCAATCAAAAATAAAAACCTAACTTATGCACCAACACATGGGTGCCACTATCAACCAATCAAGATTGAGCTAAATAAAGGAAATACCGTCAGAGCTTGAAAATTAATTCAAATGCTGGGAGTTATTTATTCAAAAAAAAAAAAAAAAAAAAAAAAAAAATTGGGAGATTTTGATTCACAATTCATAAATAATTTGTGTTTATATATATGAATAGTTTGATAATTACTTTTAAAATACAATCTTATTTTAAGTGATCGTTCTAAAAAATATTTTAAACTATGGTTACTATATATTTAGAAAAACACTTCTCTGAAATCCCTCATTTATTATTATTTTTATCATTTAACAAAACATCAAATCCCTTTTAGAATCATTTAATTTGCATTTTATCACTCACCGGCCATGACAAATCGTATTAATTGTGATTACAATATTTTTTGTTTATTTATTAATATTTTTTATTCTAATAAAAAAACGCATACATAAGTACATATATATATTTACACTTATTGCAATTCATTAATACCCAGTTGAAGGTTTGAGTCATACAGAATTTAAATTATTTTTTTGTTATTTGCAATAAAATAAAATAAAAAATAATATATATATTAGAAAAAATAATATACAGTGTTAGAAAAAATAATAGGAACCCTTACTTTCGCAAACAGCTGGAAACAGTTCCTTTATATTAAGTTTCTAACGGAAATTCATTATTTCTTTACTTTGTGAAATTGCAATTTCAATTTGGCCAAAAAATAAGGATGCATTACAAAAACAAAAAAAAAAAAAAATATTCTTAAATTAAATTCGGACGGGTTATAAATTAGAAAAACTTCACAGATAATGAAGTGTTCCAAAAATAAAGTATTTAATGCTATTCATTCGAAAAAAGTCATGAAACTAAAGGTAGAAAGCGTAAAACGTCAAACAAAACAAACGTCAATTTATTTGGATCTAAAGGAAAATCATTTGTACGACGTCCTGCAAATGCTAAATTTGATCCAAGTATTGAAAAAGTTTTTGGAACTGATTGTAATGTTAAAAAATAAATATTTTATCCAAAACATTAAGTGTCCCTATTATTTTTTCCAGGCCTATTAAACCAAATAATTTCTGGCAGAACTAATTCCTTATTTTTGCTTTATAAGTTAAAATATTTGAATATTTATGGAATGATAAATAAAAAGTAGGAATATATTGAAAAATCAGAGTTTCCCTATTATTTTTTCCAACACTGTATATATATGGAATAAATAATTGTAATAAAAAAAGATACAAGAAACTTGTTCGGGGGCGTGCGAACCCCTGTTAAGTTGGAGCTTTTGTTTTTGCGCTGTTAAGCATTTAATATATACAAATTCATCAAAACACTGTTAAGCCCACTTGTCGATTAGTCAGTCAAATAGCCAGACAGACATTTAAATATTTAGCTCAGCTAAAAAACCGGCTTAATTCTCTCTCAGTCGTGCAAGTGCAGCGAACATTTGTAATATCTATAAATAGATTTACAATCATAGTAAAATATTAAACTAGACACTCATTTATAAATAATTAACATTTATTTATATAGACGATGTTAAATGGTTAGACAGTTGCAAGGGATTTTTGAAATTATGAGTATTTGAACCACTTTTTATTATTATTTATAGATTTGCTGTTAGAACAAATATATAACTTCATAGAAATATTTGCTTATTAGAAATACAAAAATAGTTACTCAAATAATATTATGATTTTTTGATACATTCTAAATAAGGCATTATGTAAATGTCTTTTTTTAATTATTTTTATTAATAAAATAATGACTTTACATAGATTACTTATTATAAAATTTTAATAATTTTTTTAATATATATAAATACAAACAGATAGTCGCGTTTTTTTATATAAATTTATTTAAATTTAACTGTCTTTCATAAGCAACACTACATTTAGTATTATAACCAAATTCACCAAAGGTAAACTCACCACAATAATGAGTTAAATACAACCCTGTACTGAATAGTCGATTAATCGACAACACTAAACAACCATCATAAATACAGAAACATACGCCACTTAACTTTATAATTAGCTGAGTCGAGCCGCTGCTGCCGTGAATATTTCGGCTTGTTATGAATTAAATATGTGTTTTTTATAAAAGATGTTAAAAAATACATTTCACTTTATAGTAATGATACATAAAGAAGAATTATTTAATTCTAACGACTTAATAAAAATAATAAAAAACTTACCTCTAAAGCCAAAGTCAACATTAATTTTGTTTAACGTATATTTTTTATAACGCGTTTTAAAAATAAATTAAAAAAACAAAGTTTCATAACTGGGTCGATTTTAATTATACAAGATCAAAAAATTATGTAGATATATACAACATAAAATAATATATAAACAAGTATAATCTTATTAAAAAAACTGATCGCCTATTTTTTATTTGAATCAAATGTATTTATGTATTAATTTTAAATGTTGAATTTCCAATTCACAACTTCTTTAACAATAAATAACTTTTTTTAAATAATTTTTACAAAAGCCTTAAGATTGACAGACTTCCCATTTCGAAACACTTTATGTGTACAAAAAATACAAAAATTTATGTTATATGGCAAAATAAATGTATACATATGTATTTCAAAATATATACATATTTATAAAAATAGAATAAAAGGGGTTTATTCCATACAAGCTTTCAAGGTTTATTCGAAAAAATATTTACGCAACTTATAAATATTTACACTTCAAATCAAATTTGAAATAAAAAAATAAAATTTGGAAACAATTGATTTACAAGCAGTCTTCACGTAACATATAATATTTAAAATCAAAAATTTTATTATGAACCTTATGTATCATATTTTATTGAAATCATGGCATATATAAGGTATTCCTGAGAATATTTGAATATGCAAGGTCCTGCAATTTCAAATTTTGTTATTTAGTTTTGATTCAAAAATAAGAAATAAAAACAAAATTTTCTTTTTTCAAATATAAATGCTTACGAATCATTTTTCGAACAAACTTTGTCAAATATTTTTTTCAAGCTCGTATATTTAAACATATTTGTTTTTGAAAAACCCCTAATGTTTCTATTATTATAACATAGAATATTAGAAATTGAAAACACAGAAATATTTTCTATTCTAAATTTAATTGAATATATTTTTTAATGTTTATTTTATAATAATTTCATTGGATTAATTTGAAATATTTGTTTTTTTTTTTTTTTTTTGTGATATATATTCTATGAATATATTTATTATTTTTTAATTTAATTTTTATAAACTGTTTTCTATGTAAACAATAAAAATACTGTAGTCAAAAATTTTGCATTTTTTATTTTTCTTGTGGAACATTTAAGCACTTTTTTATTTGGGATTTAGCACATTTCTTAAATCATTTTCTGGCAACACTGTAGTAAATACAAATGTCAAAAACTTGAAAAACAATATAATTCAATTGAATTTCTTTTTATCACATTTTTCCTTCAAGCAAACAACATATTTTATTGGTTCGCAAATTATCCAAAATATATTAAAATTAAGAGAAATTACTTTCAATCAAAACTTTCTCAAAAATTAAAAATATTATGCCGCTATAAGGCTAAGCATTAAACATCAACATTTATTGTTTGTGGAGAAGAATGTCTTTGTAAAAAGAAGCAAACAAAAAAGAAATTGATTTTGTTTAAAACTGCAGTAAAAAATAAAACTAATAATAAACTCTGCAAGCAAAACATAAAAAGTAATAATTACAAACAACAACAGCAAGAAGAAGAAGAACGGCCAAACAAGAACATAAAGTAAAAAGAAATACAGTAAAGAATATAACAAAAATACAACAAAACAATTGTGTAAAAAAACTAACCTCACTTTTTTTGTAGCGATTGACACAAAACACTGTATACCGAAAAAGAAGGAAACGTCAAAAACGCGCGTATTAGAGATACAAAAGCAAACGAAAAAATCTTCAGCCAGTCTGTAGAGAATATTGTGTGACACAAAGGCATCGTTATTAACAAGTGTTTACGATTAAAACAGAAATAAATTAAAATCCTTTTGCCTAAAAGGTAAAAATCGTAGTCTACGTTAAAAGCGTTGTGCAGCCCTTAAAGTTGACCTGTTTGGTTATAAAATTTGCAAAAATTTCACCCAAAAGAAAACAAAGTTTTCAACACATTAGAATGGAAGTAGACGATGCAATAGTTAAGGCAGAGCTTGTTGACGAAACAACTGTACTTGCTGGTGATGTTGGCGTAGATGACGATGACATTGACGATAGAGAGCAGCAGACAACACCAAGTGCTTCTACATCGACATCGTCTAAGCAGAAACGTGCTAAAATTAAACACGATAAAGAAGAACCACCCGGTTTGTTGGAATCGCAAATTAATGACTCGGTTTCGACAGCTACTCCTTTTAAATTAGAGGTATCGGGTTCAGAAGATGAAAGAGAAGATATGGATGAAGGTGATAATGCCTCTAAAGTAGCAATTAGACGTAAATTATTATCAACCCCCATGGAAGAAGATACAGCCGCCAAAGATGGTTTAGAAGAATTGGAAGAGGTGGCTACAAAAAGGAAACGCTACGAAGTAAGAAGATCAGGTTCTGAAGAGTGTTTGCTGGGCTTTGATGAACTTAGTGGTGAAGCTGAATTAGTTAAAGCAGAAGTGGCAGAAGAGCCTCTTGTATTAGCAGAAGAACAACCCATTGAAAGTGTTGAAGAACCTTTTAAAAGTGTGGAAATTGCCAATGAAGCTACGGAAAGTCCATTAAATTCTCCTAAGTCCTCTAAAAAGGTAAATTATATAATACTTATATTTTCATTTTAAAATTATTATTAATTTTGTAGGCATCTCCTGTAACAAAAATTGCTTCACCTGCTTTACAATCTACAAGATCGGTCTCAAAATCACCTAAAGCTCTAAAACCGAAATCTCCACCTTTGGAAACGCCTCAGCAGCCTAAAATTGCTCAAAAATCTCCCCCCAAACCTCATATAGTTGCTGATGGCGAGGAAACAAATGGCATAACACCTATAAAAACTAGTGCACCAGCCAGAAAACCCATATCTCCCCAAGATGAATTTTATAAAAAACCATTCGAATATGGTTGGAAACGTGAATTGGTGTGGCGTGCCAATCCCGAGCAAAGTAAAGATAAAGCTGATGTCTATTTTATATCACCAGCTGGTAAAAAACTTAGGGCTCGTAGTGAAATTATACCATTGCTAGAGGGAGATTTGACGATAGATCACTTTTGCTTTACCCGTGAGCCCTTAGGAGCTGGTCCTGAATTGGAAATTGTAAGAAGTGCTAAACCATCTTCACGAGCCTCAGTGACAGCTGCTGCATTGATGCCCGCTTCTACTCCACCAAGTATGGGAAAACGTGTTTCAAAACCAAAAGGTCCCAAAGGTGCAAGTCCTCCTCCACAAGGCTGGACTCCTAGCAAGGCTCTTAAAGTTAATAATGCTGCTTTATTAAGTAGTACTGGGGGAGTTGGAAGGGTTAGTGCAGCGCATCATTCAATACCAAACACACCGCCCAGTAGTCGTAAACATGATATTTCTCATGGCAATGCAGCTCATTCCGCCAAGAATTCTAAAGCAAAAAAGTAAGAATTTTTAACAATATTATTGTAAAAAATATTATATTATTGGTATTTTTATAAGTTTGTCAAACAAAATTTACTAAAAAGTAATTATTTTTATGTTGTGAATCTGTAGCTCGCTCTCGTTATATATATAGTGAAATTTGTTTGTTTTTGCCGTATTTTACTTTTTCGTTTATAGATCATCCAACAAAACAGAGGCGTCTCCAACGTCAGATGTTAATAAAACAAATATAAATGTTGAATCTAATGAACCTTGTACCGTAAACTGTCCAAAAGCTCAAGGACAAGTGCCACAACTTCAATGTGCAAAATGTTTATGTCTACATCACCATGAATGTATGGGCCTAAATAAATTCAACACGGAATATCGAACCGTCAGCAATAGTCGTGGAAAGGAGTATATATGCGAGGTGTTTAAGACAAGATTTAATCTCATAATAGTTTCTATAAACTTTTTTTCATTTTATTTAAAGGCTTGTTTATCCAAGACATCAAATCAAAAGTCTTCAATAGTTGCAAGCACGTCCCCAGCAGCAGTTTTAGTAAAGCCACCAGCAAATATGGTTAGCAATAAAAGGCCAGAGAATAAATTTCCTCAGACTATTGCTGTGGTAAAAGGCAAGAAATACGTTATGGTGGCTAAACCTTTAGCGCTGCCCAACGAGTGAGTTTTGTAAAGTATAGTTTGACAATTAACCAATCAACTTTATTGAGAGCGAGCTGTAGTTTTTTATAATTAATCAACCAACATGAAATATATTTTGCGTAGACCTAATAATGTATTTTGTTGTTGTTTATCTTCCAGACATGTCAATGATATTGAAAATGATTTGAAACAAATTAATGAGAGTATACGAAAAAATCGTAAGCATTCAAACAATTCAATCGATGGTTCTGCACAGGCTCACAATTCTCATAATTCCATAGCTGTCGATCATTCGAATAAGTTGTTTGCTACAAATTTCTTTGCAAATGTTTCATACGCTTATGATTCATTGTTGTGTATTTTAAAATATTTAAAAATACATGTAAGTTGAAAAATCAGCTTTCTTTATTATTCAGTTATAAATGTAAAATATTGAAATATTAATTTTCTTCTTTAATGGCATCATAAAGGAACGTCCTCGTGCTGCAGCAGTATGTAAATTATGGAATTTGGCTGCAAAGGATACATCACTTTGGCAAACTGTACGCATGAAAAACTCAAAAGTTTGCAGTTGGTCTGGTTTTGCTGGGGCTTTGCGTCGTGGTGAAACTAAGCACTTGGATTTACGTAAAATGTTATTGCCTAGTGGACGAAGTGAGGATATGTGGAATGACTTTTGTGCAAATATAGGTACTGTGTGTTCTCTAGAAACCATAGACCTGTGTCGTTGCTCTGCCAGAGTTGTAGAAAGTTTATTCCAGAGCAATCGCAATTTAAAAGTAATTAACGCTTTGGCTATAAATGATGACACCATAAATCTCGAACACATTTGCCTGCTACACTCCTTAGAAGAGCTACGATTGCGTACTTGTGAAGCAGGTGTTTTGTCGGGAGATCTTACACCAATGACTTCACTCTCTCAACTAACACATCTTTCTTTGACATCCATAAAAGGTTTGGGAGCTAAGAGTGTTGAGGTTTTAGGGGAATTAACAACGTTAAAATCATTAGAATTGGGGGAATGTGGTGATTTTGATTCAACATTTGCCGAAGCTGTGTTACCCAAATTAATAAATTTGCAAAGACTACGTCTGGAAAACAGTCAAGTAACAAATGTTTGTACTTTGGAAATTCTTGATGCTGTAGCCAGATTGGTGCAATTAAATCAATTGGAATTGGTTAATTTTGATATTAAACCAGGATTTGATGAGAAATTAAGTTTATGTATGAATATAAGCAAATTGCTCATCATTCCTACATACATTTCTCAGTCGGCCACCACCAATCAAATTGTTCTCAGTGCCGTGCAGCAAGTGTCTGAAACTCTTAAAGTATTCACCTGGTGTGTAACCGTTGAACTGCTCCGAGTTACAGCCTTATATGTTGATCAGTGTGAAGAATCCACGAAAAAAGAAAAACATCATTTCGATGAATGTATACCGGTGTTGAAACCGGTGCCAGGAGCCACCACTGGCGATGACGATGAAGACGAAACTGCTAAAGCAAAATCGCCCGCACACAAAACAGACGACAGTTCTGCCACGACGGATGTTCCCCAAATTGAAATTTTACCTTTGGATAAAGTAGAATCTATATTAGCGGAAAATTTACCCAACACCAAGTTTACCATTGTTAAGGTGCCCTATCATGCGACTTGTAAACAACAATTAGTTGAGTTAAATTAGTTTTCTATTTAAAAAATACGCCTTTGTTTTTTCTATTAATGTTAAAACTGTCTTTTTACAAACAAAACAAAAATACACTCGTAGTTGTGTATTTAAAAATAGACGATATTTTTTCAATATTTACTTTAATTTTCGTTATAAAAGCGTGCGAGCGAGCCAGCCACCTTTTAAAGGATTTTCTTTTTTTGAAAAATAAAATTTTGGTGTAATTATTATTGACTGAAATTTAATTTTTAACTTTAAAAAGTAACAACATATTTCAATATTAACGTAGTAGCTCTAAGATTAATATAAAATTTAATAATCTTAAAAATAAAAAACCGGAAAAAATCAACAGACAAAAAACAAAAAAATAAAAAGTAATCATGAAGAACATCGACAGGAAAAATTAATTATGAGATGAAAAACAAAACTATCACTTGAAATCACTTATTTTTTAGTAAAAGAATTACTACACTTAAGAATTTATTCTTAAAATTATAAAACTACAAACCAGCAATTAATTAAAAATACCCTATTTAATAATAATTTTTATGTGAATTATTATGATTTTTTTTTTTATTTTTTTTTTTAATAATTTTGGTATTTAACAACAAATTTATTAAAATAAAAAGATCCCTGTTTAATTAAAATATTTTTTTCCATTCGAAAAATTTATATTATATAATATACATAATAAAATAAATTAATTACATAAGTTTTAAGAATATTTACAGATATCTGATTATTAAATAAATGAAATATGAATAAATAGTTCTATAAACAAAATAGTTATTGTAAAATGAGTTAGAGGTGATTGCCAAAGGAAAATAATATAATTTAGTTTTCTTTCTAATTAAAGAAAAAAAATCTTTGCAAAATTAAAAAGTATTTCTTGTCAGAAGTGGGATTCGAACCCACGCCTACAGAGTAGACTGCGACCTGAACGCAGCGCCTTAGACCACTCGGCCATCCTGACATGTGGTAGCTGAGTGACAAATGTTTGTTTTCTATACCATACACATAGTTGCTATCTTTACCATATTAAGAATGTTTGACATACACTGCCGGTCAAATAAATAGGTTCAGAATTTCATTATATTTATTATTTATTTTATTTATTTATTTCCCTCTTAAAAAATAACAGTTTTTTTCTTCTCTTAAAAATTTTTAAAATTTTTTCGCATACAAAAAAACTTTACGTTAAAGAAATATAAATATAAATTATGATTTTATGAATATTTTGTATATATATATATGGGGGTAGGGTATAATAATAATACCCCAAAATGTATTCTTTCGTATTGAAGAAAAGATATATTTTGAATTACAATAATCAGAAGAAATTCTGAAAATGTTTTAAAGTGTAAATAAAGAGTTAGTAATTTTAGTTTCCCCATAATAGAGTAAAAAATGCATTTTTTTATTCAATTTATTTTACTTATAAATGTACTTTCACGCAGCATTGCCAATAACGTTATTAAAGTAAGTGCAAACAAAATTAATCTTCTCTAGCACTTATTTTTTTCGGCTGTTGCACATTTTTGTAAAAATAAAGAACCTGAATGTTTTTAGACCGTTTTTGGAATTTTTTTTTTTTTGCAAATTTAATGGATATTTTTGGCAAAAAATCATTGAAAAACAAACACTGCCCTAAAAAATTAATATATTGAAACAAAAAACATAAAAAATTTTGTTTTTATAATAAAATTATTTTTTTTTTTTTTGAGGAAATTAAATTTTCCGTGATGAAATTGTGGCAACACTGCTTTTTATGTTCGAAACAAAGTTCGTTTCAAACCAAAATGTTGTAGGCAACAATTTTTTTATTTTTTTATATACAAACACTCACGAACTAAATTCAGTAACTTCATTGATGTTTGTGTTTTAGTGGAGAACGGACGAACGTTATTAAAGTTATTTTGAATTTAATTTAGTAACGCAGTTAAATAGTGAGTGGTTAGTTAGTTAGTGTGCAAGTAAAGTTAGTAAATAAATAAATTCCAATAAGAAAAATAAATATATTAATAAATAAAACGAAAAATTTAATAAATATTTTTTAATACAAATTTTAACTTAATAAAACGGGCAAAAAGTGAGAAAGAAAATCAATATAATAAAAAAGAGGCAGCAAGAGGTATAAGTAAAAAAGACGCGATCCTGTTTTGTGGAATATATTTTTTTTCGGTGGATTACTTTAAAAATAACCAAAAGCTTTCAAGGCTAAATTCCAGTTTACAGAAATAAAAATAAAACAACAACAACTCTCTAACAAACTAACAAAAACAACAATGAAACAAATTGCAGTAGCTAACGAGGTGAGTTGTAATTTTGTTAGCATCACTAATTTAGTTTTTTTTTTCTTTTGCTGTTTTGCTAACTAAAAAATAAAATTAAATTTAAAAAGAAAAAGGTATTGCCATTGAAATTTTATTAAGAAGTTGTTAGAAAATTAATGATTTGATTTGAGAAATTGGTTGTTAATTTTTACTTTTTTTTTCTTCATTCGTCTTCTTTTGATTTTTTAAACACTAGTTGCTTCGAAGGCTTCGGTTTGCTGCTGCTCTTACTCTTGTTTAACTTTTTTTCGTAGCACTTTTATAATTTCCGTTAGATGGTTCTGCACCTGTTGTTGTTATTGTTTAAGGTATTGTTGTTGTAAATTACACACGTACACATAAACCTGTACTTATAATGATGATTGCACTCTTTATTTTTTTTCACAAATTGTGACATATGGCGGCGTTGGTGTGCAGGGTATTTTGTTTTATTGTTAGGAACATTTAGATAGTTATTGTTGTGTTATCAGCAAGAAAACCTTGAAATTGTTGTTAACAGAAAAATTTACAAAAAAAAAAAAATTAAAATGAATAACTTGTGTTAATGAATTTATATGTAACACTTTTTTGTTAAATAAAAATAAATGTAATTTAAGTTTGCTTATTGCAATTGTATAGCTTTATTTCCGGTTAAGAATTTCCTTTAAAAAAAAAATAAAATAATAAATAATTTAGGGTTCTTTTTGCCATACATAACCTAACCAGCATTACGTTTTTACTCTGTTTACTGACCCTTTACTTTGAATACATTATTACATACTCCCTCTCCAACAAAACAACCAGTTATTTTCCTCTCTTTTCTCTAAAGTATGTATGTAAATGGTAGTCTTTTTTGTGTGTCTGTTATGTATGGTTATGTAGAATGTTTTAACTAGCTAGCAGAGATCCAACAGCCGGCTGTGGCCCGTTCCAATGACTAATTTTTAAATATTTGCTCTTATTCTATTCATAATTCTTTTGTGTTTGGTATCTTTATTACAAAAAATATTATATGTATCTTAAAAGTGGGTTTAAATGGTAAAAGCACTTAAGTTCATTTATCAAATAATTGCCGTAAATATAATATAAATAGCCAAAAATATATATATTCAAATCTTTTAAATACTAGAAATCAAAAAATTACTTCTAATAAATGATTAAAAGCTCTAAATAACTTAACATTTTTATTTTATCGAAAACTTATTTTGCATATTCAGAGAATGTTTTGGATTAGCAGCAGCATATTTTATTATATTTTAGGCACCACAACTATTATGTGTTTTATAATAAAAATCATGATTTTATGATTATTTTTAGATTTTTATATTTTGCTCTAATTATAATGATTATTTTTTGACACTTTTTGTAGTTAATCTCTTTTACCTTTTAACTGCTAGAATATGTTTTATTATTTAAATTTTAACAAAAAAATAAAAAAACGTATAATATTTCTTCTTTCGTTTAGACATCCAGTATTTATTTGTTTTGTTTGTTTAATAAATACAGGTGTTGTTACACATTTCGTTAACTTATTTACTTTTGTTTGTGTGTCCTCTTTTTGTTGAAAAAAAAAACGACAATATAGGTTGAGCACATATTTAAATCATTTTAAAACATAAAGTACTTAAATACTATAATAAGAGTACTAAGTACAAAAGCATGGTTTCACAATAAAGAGTTAATTGAAAAAGAATATAATGTAAAGAGTTAAATATGGTTCGAAATTAACATAACTTTGCTTGATTATTAACAATTTAAAAAACTTATTTATTAGGCGATATACTTAGGCCTAATAATTAAGTTCACAAATATTCAAACATTTTTTATTTATTTATTGTTCATTTTTCTTAACTATAACTTTGAAACTTAACTTTAAATGTTTGTACATTTAGATATTTAAGTATTTACTTAACTTTTAAGTATGAGATGTTAACTATTTTTAGAACACATATTATTTTTATTTTATTTTTTTTTCTTCTTCTAAAAAAATATTTCTTTAAGTAACTAATTTTTATAAAAATATTATTTAAATATGTATGTATTCATTCATTCTTTTAAAGAACTTTTTATTGTTAACAATAACATAAAGAAGTCATTATAATTATATTTGTATATTAAGAAAGAAAACAAAAAAAATTTCACTTTATAATAAAAAAAAA